>JAVTVY010000524.1:0-33497 GCA_036873755.1 Hanleya hanleyi
AAACTTCACCGGGAGCAGGTCAAACCATTTACATTTTTTATTAATTATTTGTCTCAGCTATGATATTTTCTGAGCTCGGATAGTGTTAATAATTGAAGGAATATTCATTCCACCATCTTTAAAAGGTTTAACTGATTTAACTCTGGCTATCTTCTCTCGCTTACTGCTCCAGACAAACTGAAAACATTTGTTTTTTTGTCGTTCATCAATCAGATTTTGAGGCGGATCAGGCAGTGACGAAAATAGGATATTTAGTTTTGGTAGTATTAATGATTTCAAAACCGTTATTCTTCCTAAAGGCGTCGACATTCTTCTTAGCCATATTTTCATCAGCACATCTATAGTTTTCAGTTTGTCTTTGTAGTTTCGGTCCACCATTTCGGCCTCACTTAGTGTGAATATCATACCAAGAAGTGAGAACGAATCTTGCCTCCAGTCTAACCGCCATTTCGTTTTATAAACTTTATTAGATCCCTTTGCTGATCCTATCCAAATGATCCTTGTTTTTTCGGTATTGATGTTTAGTCCTGAAAACTGAGCAAAAAGATCTAGATGCTCCAGACAGGCATCCAGACTTCTCTGTGATCCATCAAGAAAAACGGTTGTATCATCTGCGTACTGGGACAATATAAACTCTGTACCCCCCAATTTCAGTCCTTTGACCTTGTCGTTATTTCTTAGCATAATCGCTAATATTTCAGCACAGAGCAGAAAAATATACGGAGAGAGAGGGTCCCCCTGACGACAACCCCTTGACAAGGCGAAAAAGCTTGAAGCAAAACCTTATTTAAATAGTTTCTGTGCTCTAAATTTAGATAATACTTTGTTGGTTTTTCCCCCTTTTCAACCCACCTAGCCCTTGCTCTAGTCATGATACCTTCAACTTTTATCTTATTAATTGATTCCAATTCTTTATTACATTCATTGATTTCTCCTGCCAGCTCGTTTTTTTCCTCCACTTCCCTTGAGTTATCTAATTTTACGTGTAGTTCAAATATTTTCCTCTTTAACTCTTCCTCCTTTTAATATATTCTTTCTTTTTATGGCTTGAAAATGAAATACTTTTACCTCTAATGTTTAGCAATAACATTTCCAGTAGTAATTGGTCATTAATATCATAAGTTACCGCACCTGTTTGATCTTCTGTATAGGTAGAATATTGCTGTACTGTTTCTTGACTAGCTGAACATATTCGATATCTTTCGATAATGAGTTATTAAATTTCCAGAACCCCCTACCCTTTTTGAAATCATCTACTTTTAAGGACAGGAGAATTAGAGAATGGTCCGATCTGTAATTGGATTCTATTTCCGTCTTATTCACCATGTGAAAAATATTTCTGGAAATAAGAAAGAAGTCTAGGCGAGATTGCTTAATGGGATTCTTTTGTCGCCAGGTGAACCTCCTATGTCCGGGGTTAAATTCTCTTTCATTCCCAAAACTGTTTGTCTAGCCTTTGGATGATTTATTCTACAATAATTGAAACTATCCATTTCAGGATCTTGAATGAGATTCCAATCGCCACAAATGACAAAATGCGGGTTATTCCACTCTTCCAGCATTTCCTGGATGGTCACAAAGAAATCAGGTTGGTCCGTATTAGGAGCATATATGGATATTAGTACAAAGGTTATCTCGGGTGTTTTAACCTCCAAAACTAAGAAATTACCATTCTTCTTATCCCTTTTTATTCTTAAAATTTGGAATTCAAAATTATTTGAAAAGAGTATGGCTACCCCTCTTGCGTTACTTTTATAAGAACTGAAGTACGCGTCATAACCCCATTCAGATTTAATTTGCTTCTCCGTTTTTGTAGTGAAGTGAACATCCTGGAGACAATATATTAAGCACTTATAGCTTTGTATATGCTGAAAGACATGTTTACGTTTTTGTTTCTCGTTAAGCCCTTGACAGTTGACGGAGGCAATATTTATCTCACTTGATGACATAATTCATGTAAAACACAATCATTAAAAAAACTGGGTTATATGATCAAGCGCCTCCACTCGAAGTTTCTCAAATTTGGCGATACATATCGCATGCTGATAGCAAAATACGAGCGTAGCGTGCAAGATCTATGACGATATGTTTCGTTCTAATTCCGCTTAACCCGGGACTAGGGGTCGTATGAGCTATGTATTTCAAGATCCTCATAGTTTTCGTATGACCAGTCACAATCAAAGCGTGACTGAGATACATCACACTCTAGATAACGATTATATCATATGCATTAACCGTATCTGACCTGGGCATTTTGAGACCTGTCCAGGCCTGGGGAGGGGCCATTTCCTAATTATTTTTCTTATCCCGTGAGCTAGGGTGCTGAAACTTACCACACTATACCCCTGGGTTAAGCTCTACCTACCAGAAAATGTGAAAAATCCAAGATGGCCGCTTTGATGACATCACAGTGACGTCATTTCAAAAACGGCATTTTTTGGTCGATTTTTTCAGTCAGATTTTTCGAATTTTTCATTTATACAATTTATCCGCAAAAACTGCGTGATAAATTAGTAAATATTAATGTTATGGGAAATAAAATAGTTTTTGCTCACTTTACATCGCGGAAAAGCAGACATTTCAAAGAAAAATGACGAAAGTATCATTTTTCTGGTACCCACGTGGCCGCCATCTTGAATTTGCCCATGATTCTCTACTCGGCGGGTTATTCAAGCAGGTTCAAAATGACCCCAATATGATAAACTGTAAAGTCGCGGGGTGTCATCTCTCATTTTTTTCAGGAGATAGCGCAGAAAGTTTGATAGAGGGGCCATTTCGCACCCCCATAGGCCTGGTAAGGGTTAAGAATACTTATTAGCGATACGGATTTGATATTTTTGGAAAATCATGATGTCTTGCTGGCATCATCGAAAACTGTTGACCGTTTCTCTCTTGCAGGAAATTAGCTTAGTATTATGTATACTAAGTTTTATCCTTTTAATTTGGTGCTAATGTTATTATATGAATTAGGTCTTTGGATTATGGACGCGGAAATTCTTTAATGGATGACGGCTGAATATTGAATGACGGACTAGACGCTTGTATTTCCCTTGATTAAATGCTCTTTCTTAATTCGAAATGTGACAGAGGATGCCATCATGTCTTTAATTTATTAGGGAAATTGTTGTAGCTTTGGGAAATATCTATATTATTCGGTGTTTTTGTGGCAAGAAACCCTCTCAGACGACGGCACCGCAATCTCTGGGATGAATTCTCAGGAGTTAACTTCGCTTACATATACATCGCCGACTCGACGTGAACTGGTCCATACTAACATGACTAAGCGAGAGTGGGTAGCAAAGCCTGTAATGCGATCAATCGCTGTGAAATCAGATATTAGGTGTTTTTCTTACCCAAGCCCGTCCTCTGGGTAAAGGACCCGATGCGATTTAGCAATGATTCGGTCAATGACGTTGGGTTTAAACGTGTCAAAATGTAATATAACGTAAGATATAAATGTTCAATTAGTTTAATATATAATATCGTCAGTTATGTTCTGAGTAATTCTGAGGATCTGGTTGTCTTGGAATTTGAATAACAATATCTTAATGTAGTGTACTTGTACTCGTGCAAAATCGTCTATTTCTAGGTGAAAATAGTACCCCTTTCTTCTCTTTGTAAATATATAAAGCCAGCTCAGAACTAAAATAAACTTTACACTGAAATATTTGTCCTGTCAATCAGCAGTTGTTGCCCAGAGACGGCTTGATTTCTGGACTGGCTTCATATGTTTTCATTGAGAACGATATACTGTTTTCACCTCGAAACTGAGGATTTTGCACGAATACTAGTTGATTTTGTTACAATAGTCTGAAGAGCTGGTGCCTTAGAGATTCGCTAATTTACTTTTCTTTCATACTGTATGAAATATTTCATTTTGGAACTTGAACTGTGCCTCATTGAGGGCCGAATCTGCGATAAACAGCGCCACGACCTTTAGAAAAATGGCCATTAGGCCTACCGGCATGTTGATGCATCCATGGTGAAGATTGTCCAGGGCCACGTGGGTTGGTAAAGCAACACCAATTTTGCATCGCACTTCATTTCTCTGGTCCGCTGTACACGAATATTGATGTCGTTCTCAGCCTTTCATTGTAGGCTAATGAATATTTATTTGATCCTGTCTGATTTTGACTCCGTAAAGTACTTCACTCATTCAGGGCATTCTTAGCCATCGCACAGATAGAAGGGCCTATGTCCACAGTCTACGTTATTCTGATATAACCTAGTGTAAACCGCCTATGTCCACAGTCTACGTTATTCTGATATAACCTAGCGTAAACCGCCTATGTCCACAGTCTACGTTATTCTGATATAACCTAGCGTAAACCGCCTATGCCCACAGTCTACGTTATTCTGATATAACCTAGCGTAAACCGCCTATGTCCACAGTCTACGTTATTCTGATATAACCTAGCGTAAACCGCCTATGTCCACAGTCTACGTTATTCTGATATAACCTAGCGTAAACCGCCTATGTCCACAGTCCACGTTATTCTGATATAACCTAGCGTAAACCGCCTATGTCACAGTCTACGTTATTCTGATATAACCTAGCGTAAACCCGAGGTAACATTCAGTACATTGGTATAAACGAAGGATATGCCTGAAATAAGGCCATATTCTATGCCAATTATCTGTGGAACTCGGGATATCCAATCGGTTGTGAAAATATTTCTCTGAAACAAAAGGATAATATTGGTGAATGATAAATGGAGTGAGTGAGTGAGTGAGTGGGGTTTAACCAAATGTGGCTGTAACTTGGCTGCATCCACCTTTGGAATTTCAAGATACATTGAATGGTAGATCCGAGTTCTGTTTTGGTAGTTGGGACAAATTTTGTTGTAGTTCGAACGACTATGGGAACGTTTAAGCTACCGTACTGGATTATTGGTATTTGAACTATCGAAAATGGATGCAAAAAATGGATGCAACCAAGTTGCATCCACTTGCGGTAGTTTGAAATTCCCTTTTTTACAGTGTGAGATGATTTATTTTCTTGACGACGGCTGAACACTGAGTGTTGGATTTGTTGCCTATAATTCAACGTATCCTAATGAATCATTTCACCACTGCTTCCAAATGACGATACAATATCATATTAAATCTAGGTTATAAATATGCAAGTATGTAAATCTTGACACCTGTCAAGGCATATTGCTCTATTCAACTGAACAGCTACTGAGATGTCGTTCTGTCTTGCCGGTATTGTGACTGTTATTTTTATGTAATAAATTTATCTATTGTTAATATTTCCAGTTATAACGGGGTTGATCCTCCATTCCCTCAGTTCCCAAATCTCCCCGTCCCCAATAATATGTATATAGTTGAAGGGATTAAATCAATCTCTACAGAAGGGATAGAAAAACTTACATTTTGACAGTATAGTCCGCATTTGATAGAGGGGAGAAAACTCAGATTCCGTAGATGGGAGAAAACTGTACATTAAAGCTCTACCTTAATATATACTGTGAAGAGAGCTCGGGGAGAAAAAACTTACCTTTTGACAGTACGTCAGTCCGACAGATTGAACTTAATTTCAAAGAGGGGAGAAAACTGTACACTAATAAAGCTCTGCCTTGATATATATTGAGAAGAGATCGCGGAAAGAAAAACGTACCAGTACGACAGTCTGACAGATCAAATTTAATAAAGGGAAGAAACTATAATGTATACTGGAAATATTTCCTCACGACAGCTTGACCGTCCGAGAGATAGTCTATATAAAGGGGAGAAAACTCTACATTAACATAAACTCTTTATATATCGAGAAGAGAAAACTTTCCGACCGTCCGACAGATCACATACCATAGAGGGGAGAAGACTCTACACTAATATATACAGTGAAGGTATGGAGGAAAGAAAACTTAGCTCACGCCAGTCCGACGGTCTGAGTGATCGAACTTTGTAGAAGGGAGGAAATTCTACCTTTATTTATACCGTGAAGAGATCGTGGAGAGAAATACTTGCCTTTTGACACTACGACAGTCCGAGAGATCGAATTCGATAGAGGGGAGAAAACTCTACTCAAATGTATATATATGAGAAATCATCATTACAGTCAGATAGTGCGACAGTCTGAGCCATGAACTTTATAGAGGGGAGGAAACTCTACCTTATTTTATACCGTGAAGAGATCGCGGAGAGAAAAACTTACCTTCTGACAGTACGACAGTCCGACAGATCGAATTTAATAACTAGAAGAAACTTTAATGTATACTACGAAGGTATGGAGGGCAGAAATCTTACCTAACGACAGCTTGACAGTCCGAGAGATATGGAGGAGAGAAAAGTTAGCTCACGATAGTCCGACGGTCTGAGTGATCGCACTTTATAGAAGGGAGGAAACGCTACCTTTATGTATACTGTGAAGTGATCGCTGAGAGAAATACTTGCCTTCTGACGCTACGACAGCCCGACAGATCGAATCTGATAGAGGGGAGAAAACTCTACTATAATGAACATAGTGGAGGTATAGGTGAGAGAAAACAGTCCGACAGTGCGACAGTCTGAGTCATCGAGCTTTATAAAGGGTAGAAAACTTATTTTATACCATTACCTTTTGACAGTATGACAGTCCGACAGATCTTTATTTGATAGACAAGAGAAAGTTCTACTCTAATGTATATTGCGAAGGAATGGAGGAGATACAACTTAGCTCACGACAGTGCGACAGTCTGATTCATCGAACTGTATAGAGGGGAGGAAACTCTACCTTAATTTATACCGAGAAGAGATTGCGGAGAGAAAAACTTACCTTTTGACAGTACGACAGGCCGACAGTGTGAGTCATCGAACTTTATAAAAGGGGGGGGGGGACTCAATCTTAATTTACACCGAGAAGAGATCGCGGAGAGAAAAATTTACTTTTGACAGTACGACAGTCCGACAGATCAAATTTGGTAGAGGGGAGAAAACTCCACTCTAATGTATATTGCGAAGGTATTGGGAAGAGAAAACTTACCTCATGACAGTGCGACAGTCTGAGAGATAGAAGATTGTGGAACCTTACCTTAGGTTATACAGTGAAGGTATGGGGGAGAGAAAACTTAGCTCACGACAGTCCAATAGTGTGACCAAACTTTACAGAGGGGCGGAAGCTCTACCTTAATTTATACTGTGAAGAGATCGTGTAGAGAACAACTTACTCTTTGACAGTACGATAGTCCGACAGATCGAATTTGATAGAGGGGAGTAAACTCTAATATATATTGCGAAGGTATGGAGGAGAGAAAACTTAGCTCACGGCAGTCCGACAGTGCGACATGGGGTCAGTATGTGTACAGTGCACCTGACTGACAAACAATGAAGTTTATATTCCATTATACATATGTAACATTAGCTGCAATCACGCTCTAACTCTATAGAATTTCTTTGTCAAACAAATGTTGAATAAATAACGGATGCAGGTACAACCCAGTCTGAAATGAAAACCTGAGCGGTTGAAGTCCCCCAACATTAAAAATTGATTTGGCCTGGAAGCATGAAATCCAGTCCTCGATATCTAACACTATAGTATTTCTTGAGTAAACAACTGTTGAACAACACATTTTAGCCATATGTGTATAGTGCATTAGCTTGATGAACAATTAATTTCATATTCTAGTACACATGTAACACTAGCTGCAATCCGACTATACTATTTCTTGGTTGAACAAATGTTGAACAATGTTGTTTAGCGATATGTCTATAGTCCATTAAACTACATGTAACTGTACATGTACCACTAACTGCAATCACACTATAGTATTTCTTGGTTGATCAAATGGGGGGATCGGGTGTTATGCCACACTCAAGGTTATTTCACTCATATACTGACAGTCAGTTTGGTTGGTGGAGGAAGCCGGTGTACCCGGAAAGAACGACCGCCCGTCAGCAAGTAACTGACAAACTTTCACACATGGACCAGCTAGGCCTTAAACCACTCGACCACCGAGGGCCCTTGGTTGATCAAATGTTGAACAATGTTGTTTAGCGATATGTCTATAGTCCATTACACTGACTGTACCTGTACCACTAACTGCAATCACTCTCTAACTCTATAGCATTTCTTCGTTAAACAAATGTTGAATAAATTATGAATTATGAGGTACAAGTGAAATAAAAAACCGAGCGGTTGAAGTCCCCCTAGGTAACTGAAAAATTTATATTTGTCTTACAAGCATTTACGTCCATCTTGTATGAAAGCAATCTCAAACAAGATCCTGTGGCAAGGTACGCTCATACTAAAATTGTCCTAAAAAGAAAGTTTGACTTAGCGCCACTTATAGGTGAATCAATCTGGGTAAACCAGGATAGTAAACCAGGAAAATACTATTTGGTGATAAGGCTATGAATTTTTTTTCTCCCGTTTATCAAATTCGATCCGTCGTACTGTCAAAAGGTAAGTTCTTTTCTCCGCGATCTCTTCTCGGTATAAGTTGAGATATAGTTTCCTCCCAACTATAAAGTTCGATGACTCGGAATATCGCACTGTCGGACTGTCATGAGGTAAGTTTTCTCTCCTGCAAACCTTCAAAATATACATTAGAGTAGAGTTTGCGCCCCTCTTTCAAATTCGATCTGTCGGAGTGTCGTACTGTCAAAAAGTAAGTTTTTCTTTCCGCGATCTTTTGTCGGTATAAGTTAGACTTTCCTCCCCTCTATGAAGTTCGATGAATCGGACTGTCGTGAGGTAAGTTTTCTCTCCTGCAAACCTTCAAAATATACATTAGAGTAGAGTTTGCGCCCCTCTTTCAAATTCGATCTGTCGGAGTGTCGTACTGTCAAAAAATAAGTTTTTCTCTCCGCGATCTTTTGTCGGTATAAGTTAGACTTTCCTCCCCTCTATGAAGTTCGATGAATCGGACTGTCGTGAGGTAAGTTTTCTCTCCTGCAAACCTTCAAAATATACATTAGAGTAGAGTTTGCGCCCCTCTTTCAAATTCGATCTGTCGGAGTGTCGTACTGTCAAAAAATAAGTTTTTCTCTCCGCGATCTTTTGTCGGTATAAGTTAGAGTTTCCTCCCCTCTATGAAGTTCGATGAATCGGACTGTCGTGAGGTAAGTTTTCTCTCCTGCAAACCTTCAAAATATACATTAGAGTAGAGTTTGCGCCCCTCTTTCAAATTCGATCTGTCGGAGTGTCGTACTGTCAAAAAGTAAGTTTTTCTCTCCGCGATCTTTTGTCGGTATAAGTTAGAGTTTCCTCCCCTCTATGAAGTTCGATGAATCGGACTGTCGTGAGGTAAGTTTTCTCCCCTGCAAACCTTCAAAATATACATTAGAGTAGAGTTTGCGCCCCTCTTTCAAATTCGATCTGTCGGAGTGTCGTACTGTCAAAAAGTAAGTTTTTCTCTCCGCGATCTTTTGTCGGTATAAGTTAGAGTTTCCTCCCCTCTATGAAGTTCGATGAATCGGACTGTCGTGAGGTAAGTTTTCTCTCCTGCAAACCTTCAAAATATACATTAGAGTAGAGTTTACGCCCCTCTTTCAAATTCGATCTGTCGGAGTGTCGTACTGTCAAAAAGTAAGTTTTTCAATCCGCGATCTTTTGTCGGTATAAGTTAGAGTTTCCTCCCCTCTATGAAGTTCGATGAATCGGACTGTCGTGAGGTAAGTTTTCTCTCCTGCAAACCTTCAAAATATACATTAGAGTAGAGTTTGCGCCCCTCTTTCAAATTCGATCTGTCGGAGTGTCGTACTATCAAAAAGTAAGTTTTTCTCTCCGCGATCTTTTGTCGGTATAAGTTAGAGTTTCCTCCCCTCTATGAAGTTCGATGAATCGGACTGTCGTGAGGTAAGGTTTCTCTCCTCCACACCTTCAAAATATACATTAGAATAGAGTGTGCGCCCCTCTTTCAAATTCGATCTGTCGGAGTGTCGTACTGTCAAAAAGTAAGTTTTTCTCTCCGCGATCTTTTGTCGGTATAAGTTAGAGTTTCCTCCCCTCTATGAAGTTCGATGAATCGGACTGTCGTGAGGTAAGTTTTCTCTCCTGCAAACCTTCAAAATATACATTAGAGTAGAGTTTGCGCCCCTCTTTCAAATTCGATCTGTCGGAGTGTCGTACTGTCAAAAGTAAGTTTTTCTCTCCGCGATCTTTTGTCGGTATAAGTTAGACTTTCCTCCCCTCTATGAAGTTCGATGAATCGGACTGTCGTGAGGTAAGTTTTCTCTCCTGCAAACCTTCAAAATATACATTAGAGTAGAGTTTGCGCCCCTCTTTCAAATTCGATCTGTCGGAGTGTCGTACTGTCAAAAAGTAAGTTTTTCTCTCCGCGATCTTTTGTCGGTATAAGTTAGACTTTCCTCCCCTCTATGAAGTTCGATGAATCGGACTGTCGTGAGGTAAGTTTTCTCTCCTGCAAACCTTCAAAATATACATTAGAGTAGAGTTTGCGCCCCTCTTTCAAATTCGATCTGTCGGAGTGTCGTACTGTCAAAAAGTAAGTTTTTCTCTCCGCGATCTTTTGTCGGTATAAGTTAGACTTTCCTCCCCTCTATGAAGTTCGATGAATCGGACTGTCGTGAGGTAAGTTTTCTCTCCTCCACACCTTCGCAATATACATTAGAGTAGAGTTTGCGCCCCTCTTTCAAATTCGATCTGTCGGAGTGTCGTACTGTCAAAAAGTAAGTTTTTCTCTCCGCGATCTTTTGTCGGTATAAGTTAGACTTTCCTCCCCTCTATGAAGTTCGATGAATCGGACTGTCGTGAGGTAAGTTTTCTCTCCTGCAAACCTTCAAAATATACATTAGAGTAGAGTTTGCGCCCCTCTTTCAAATTCGATCTGTCGGAGTGTCGTACTGTCAAAAAGTAAGTTTTTCTCTCCGCGATCTTTTGTCGGTATAAGTTAGACTTTCCTCCCCTCTATGAAGTTCGATGAATCGGACTGTCGTGAGGTAAGTTTTCTCTCCTGCAAACCTTCAAAATATACATTAGAGTAGAGTTTGCGCCCCTCTTTCAAATTCGATCTGTCGGAGTGTCGTACTGTCAAAAAGTAAGTTTTTCTCTCCGCGATCTTTTGTCGGTATAAGTTAGAGTTTCCTCCCCTCTATGAAGTTCGATGAATCGGACTGTCGTGAGGTAAGTTTTCTCTCCTGCAAACCTTCAAAATATACATTAGAGTAGAGTTTGCGCCCCTCTTTCAAATTCGATCTGTCGGAGTGTCGTACTGTCAAAAAGTAAGTTTTTCTCTCCGCGATCTTTTGTCGGTATAAGTTAGACTTTCCTCCCCTCTATGAAGTTCGATGAATCGGACTGTCGTGAGGTAAGTTTTCTCTCCTGCAAACCTTCAAAATATACATTAGAGTAGAGTTTGCGCCCCTCTTTCAAATTCGATCTGTCGGAGTGTCGTACTGTCAAAAAGTAAGTTTTTCTCTCCGCGATCTTTTGTCGGTATAAGTTAGACTTTCCTCCCCTCTATGAAGTTCGATGAATCGGACTGTCGTGAGGTAAGTTTTCTCTCCTGCAAACCTTCAAAATATACATTAGAGTAGAGTTTGCGCCCCTCTTTCAAATTCGATCTGTCGGAGTGTCGTACTGTCAAAAAGTAAGTTTTTCTCTCCGCGATCTTTTGTCGGTATAAGTTAGACTTTCCTCCCCTCTATGAAGTTCGATGAATCGGACTGTCGTGAGGTAAGTTTTCTCTCCTGCAAACCTTCAAAATATACATTAGAGTAGAGTGTGCGCCCCTCTATCAAATTCGATCTGTCGGAGTGTCGTACTGTCAAAAAGTAAGTTTTTGTCTCCGCGATCTTTTGTCGGTATAAGTTAGACTTTCCTCCCCTCTATGAAGTTCGATGAATCGGACTGTCGTGAGGTAAGTTTTCTCTCCTGCAAACCTTCAAAATATACATTAGAGTAGAGTTTGCGCCCCTCTTTCAAATTCGATCTGTCGGAGTGTCGTACTGTCAAAAAATAAGTTTTTCTCTCCGCGATCTTTTGTCGGTATAAGTTAGACTTTCCTCCCCTCTATGAAGTTCGATGAATCGGACTGTCGTGAGGTAAGTTTTCTCTCCTGCAAACCTTCAAAATATACATTAGAGTAGAGTTTGCGCCCCTCTTTCAAATTCGATCTGTCGGAGTGTCGTACTGTCAAAAAGTAAGTTTTTCTCTCCGCGATCTTTTGTCGGTATAAGTTAGACTTTCCTCCCCTCTATGAAGTTCGATGAATCGGACTGTCGTGAGGTAAGGTTTCTCTCTTCCACACCTTCAAAATATACATTAGAGTAGAGTGTTCTCCCCTCGATCAAATTCGATCTGTCGGAGTGTCGTACTGTCAAAAGGTAAGTCTTCTCTCCGTGATTTCTTCTCGGTATAAGTTAGACTTTCCTCTCGTCTATAAAGTTTTGATCACTCGGACTGTCGGACTGTCATGAGCTAACTGTTCTCTCCTCCATACCTTCGCAATATACATTATACTAGAGCTTATTCCCCTCTATCAAATTCGATCTGTCGGACTGTCGTACAGTCAAAAGGTAAATTTTTCTCTCCCCTATACAGTTTGATGACTCGGGCTGTCGGTCTGTAATGAGCTAAGTTTTCTCTCCTCCATTCCTTCGCAATATACATTACAGCAGGGATTTCTCCCCTATATCAAATTTGATCTGTTGGACTGTCATACTGTCAAAAAGTAAAGTTTTTCTCTCTGTGATCCCTTCACGGTATAAATAACGGTAGAGTTTTCTCCCCTCTATAAAATGTGATGACTCGGACTGTCCCACTGTCGAACTGTCACGAGGTAACTTTCCTCTCTTCCCCATCCAGTTGGGGATATTTGATTCTGCATGCACCCAGTTCCCAAAATCCAATACCACCTCCTCCCACAGATTATACTGAAATGTATGTCTATTGCTCCATTGAATGTAAGCTTTGTTATTATAGAAGCTCTATATTTTTGGAGCATGGAGGGTCTACCTACTCACTAAAATAATTAGATTGAAAATTAAATCTATCAGATTGAAAATTTCAATCTACAGTCTATAACAGATTCATTTTATCGTTTTCAATCTATTAGACTGAATATTTTCTATGCAATAATAGATTGGTCACTAATTTCAATCTGATAGACTGAATTCCAATATAATTATTTTAGATTCTAATTTAATTATTTCAATCTATTCGATTGAATATTCCATCTATTAGATTGAAAATTCCATCTATTAGACTGGAAATTTCAATCTACAGTACTACAACAGATTCATTTTATCGTTTTCAATCTATTAGATTGAATATTTTCAATGCAATAAAAGATTGGTCACTAATTTCAATCTGATAGATTGAATTCCAATCTAATTATTTTAGAGAGTATAACGGTAGTTGTTGACAAACGCTCGTCGCCGGATATTATTCCATGCGAGACAGTGCGTATGACGCAAACTACAGCCACGCTGATGCTAGTTACTGTAATTTGTTAAATGGTCGTTCTAGTTGTTTATTCACACAGTTTGGTGAGTAATTCCCCGATGGTCGCCATGTTTGTAAAGATATCGATAACGAGGTCTCACTCTCGAAGCAGTCGAACCAGACGAATAACTTTCGCAGCTTTCTCTGATGTAAATGACTGAATTAACTTCATTCAACGCAGAACCTTCGTATTCACAGAAGATTGCAGAGTTAACTTCAGATAAATGATTTAAAGACAAAGAGTTCTCATGAGGTTTCGAGAGTTTTGGTGGACCTTGTAAATTACTCAACGGTCGACCAGCGGTCACCAGCATTCTATGAAAGGCGAACAACGACAATATTTCTTCACTTTGTTTGGGCCGAATCCCCATACCGGACTGCGATAAGACGCAAGGAAGCAAAGTCTCCCGACTGCGATTAGACAGAAGACACGGCGGATTAGACCGTGAGTAGAAAAATAAATCTTCCACACGATGAAATAACAAAGGATGAACCAGTAGTACTATTCCCATGGTGAAAACAATAGGGATATTCTAACTAGGGGTAAATTAATCAAATCTATCTCGGGATAAGAGCTCGGAGTAAAAATAAACCTTGACCGAATCTGCAAGTTAGTCATGCCCTCATGATACTATTTGCGCCAAATCCAAATCATTACTTCACCAGCCTACATAGTCAATCGGCACAACCTGAACCAACAACGATTTGAAGATTGTCTCCTTCGATGTGACAGAGAGATTCTTGCAGTTCAGATTTGTCGCCCTTGATGTATTCTACCACCCGAAGCCAGATGGCCACGAGATAGATCTAAGATTACAGGGGCCCCAACACAGGAAATTGTTCAAAATAACAGCTATATTCTTGAGAGCTCTCTATTCTTAATATTTAATATATCCACAACGGTGCAGTACATTGATCTTGTTGCATGAAGTTACGCAGATCCAAATCTGGAGAGAGATCTTGGTGAATTGATGTCATAAGTAGGACGAATCAAGTTGAAGAAAATAGTGTTTTCCTTTATTCGTTATTGAGTATTTGGTGAAAGGTACGTTCTGATTGAAAACCGGTGGTGCCAGAAATGACAAATAAAAGCTGATTGATAGAAAAATATTAATCGCCATCCTCACCGATCAATTGAGTATTGTTATCGGGGATCGGAGTATACTGGTTGACCGTAAAAGGTATTGAGTAGTTCGTGAAAGTTGGAAATATTAGTGAGTGAAAGTGTATATAGACTTACTATCAGGCCTCGCGACATTAGCGTCTGTCTTGTGATTGCTCGTAAGTGAAATAATTTGACTCAAAAGCTGACTCAAGTACATAACCCATATCCTGAGATATTGGATAACTACCACATCACTGAAATTTAGACACCTTCTGGATAAAGGCTTACTTCACGTAAAATGTGACACATTTTGTCAGATGCTTTAAATTAGGCGGGCCTCCTTGCCATTGGTTCCGTAAAATTCAATGACTTCCTGCGTTCAACAATATTATGGATGTTCTTTCAATCCATGTGCGATGATAAAACCTGTGCGAATGGATGATACCGTGTAAAGTAACTGCAGTCCCAGGTCTAGGCATGTAAGTAACTTAGATAGCCATGCAAATTAGCTAATAAGGACCGTTTATTTAGTTTTCCCATGAATAAAACGGGAGAAAGTTTGAGATTCCGCGCAAACAAAACAGCTCAGATGATTCAAGCGAAATTCGACACGGATATTTCACAGGGCAGTATTCTTGATTGAATAATTCTTTGAGATTAAGCCCATAGATAGCATAACCTTTGTATGATCCGGGTGATACATCCCATGAAAATTGTTTTTCGCAGCTTATGCGAAGCTTGCTAAATAAATACAAGGATAAACCGGAAGTTCTGTCATTTGATTGGTTAACTGGGATAAAATCGACAAACAGTCAGTTACAATCAATTAATCTGATTGCATATTTGGTATTGTGCATCCCATTTAATAGATAAGAGATACATGCATAAAATATATATGCATGAAAACTGATAGCAGCCATTCTTGAGATCGCATTGCAATGAACCATAATAGCGACAACTCTGTAAACCCTATCTGGCGTGGGCTTTTTGGGACGTATTCTGGCGAAATGCCCCCCCCCCCCCACCCCCCTAATTATTTTTCTTACCCCTTGAGCTAGGGAACTGAAACTTACCACACCATACCCTTGGGTCAAGCTCTATCAGCAAATGTAATCGATGACGTCACAGTGACGTCATTTTCAAAAACGGCAATTTTTGGTCGATTTTTCGGTCAGATTTTCCGAAATTTTTATGTATGCAGTTTCTCCGCAAAAACTGCATGATAAATGAGTAAATATTAATGTGATGTGAAATAAAATGGTTTTTGTCCACTTTTCATCGCGAAAAAGCAGAAATTTTGAAGAAATATGACGAAAAAAAATCACTTTTCTGGATAAACTATAAAGTCATGGAGTTTCAGCTCTCCCCAGGCCAATAAGGAATTTCCGCGTTTCAATAACGGGTCTCATGACACTATTTGCACCAAATCCAAAATGAACGTTCAGTTCAGTTGACTAACGAATCTTCCACACCAAAATGCCAGAGTTCACAAAATGTTGAGCAAAACAGATTATATATATGGGACTTTAAAAACATTGTTATACAGGGAGATTCTTTGATAGATCACTTTAGCGTGACTCTACCACTACCTTGTAGCGATCTGGGGTTAGAATGACAGCCGGGTCGAATTGGCGAGGGTCGAGTGGGGGAAGCGCTTCTCCTGTATTTGGCCTTCTGAAGTGAAGTCTCTGTAGGAGTGTAGTCACGTAGAGGAACATCCGGGATTTAGCAAAATTTTCCCCAACACAGGATCTCCGTCCGACACTGAAAGCCATCATGCTGCAAATACACCATTGTATATATCTATTAGATATATGGTCGCAAGTCGTTACAAATTAGTGAAGAATATACCGTATAATCAGACCCATCTTTGGGTGCAAAACGTCAGTGCTAGATATTCCCAATCCAAATTTCGCTTAGCAGTGAGAATCAGTGCACATAAATTGAATTACAAGCGTCTGGTTCGTCATTCATAATTCAGCCGTCGTTCAATAAAGAATATCCGCGTCCATAATACAAAGAGCCATATTTCATATAACAGAATTAGCACCAAATTCAAAAAGACGATCATAGTATACATAAACATAGGCTAGTTTCCTGCAAGAGGGAAGCGGTCAACAGTTTTCAACGATGCTGACAAGACATCGTGATGCTCCAAAAATATCAAATCCGTATCGCTGATCAGTATTCTTTATACTCCATATGATATTCGCTGTAAAGTAGTCATCTAGAGAATGAGGTATCTCAGTCACGCTTTAATTGGGACTGATCGTATGAGCACCGTGAGAATCTTGAAGTACATGGGTTCATACGGCCCCTAGCCCCGGGTTAAGCGGAATTAGACACAAGTTACGAAACGTAACGCCAGAGATCTAGCACGCTACGCTCGTATTTTGCTATCAGCATGCGATATGTATCGCCAAATTTCAGAAACTTTGAGTGGAGACGCTTGGCGGTATAGCCCTGTTTTATAAGATTCTGCAACATTGCTTTGTGACGATGATTAATATCGTCACATTTGACACCGGATCTAGCAAATGCTACTAGGCGAGATATGTATACGCCATATGCAGGTCCCACTGGAATATGCAGGTCCCACCGAAAGCGGTCGGCATTCAAGCAGGTTGTCGGAGAATAATTTGTGATCCGCCTGCATTAATGCGCTTCATTTCATGTTACAACAGCTGCAGAAGTCCTCTTTGACGTGATATGGCTACACTCCTAAACAATCCTGGTGGGTGACACTCGCAGGGATCTTGCTCTCGTTAGGCTAATATCGTATGACAAATAATGCATTATGAATGCTTTGGGCAAGTTTGCGTAAGAAAATCTCCCCGCCTCCGTTTGAGCGAGTAAGTCTCCGACGCATCCAACATTCAACCCAATTGACTTCGATATTCGTAATATACCATGTGTGTTTACCGGTATGAAAGGAAAGAATGTCTCAGGAAACAATGTCCATTGTTATATGTCCATTGTTACATGTCCATTGTTACATGTTCATTGTTATATGTCCATTGTTATATGTCCATTGTTACATGTCCATTGTTATCATATGTCCATTGTTACAAGAATTATTTAACGTTAAACACACTCCACGCAATTTTCGTAAAACCGTGAAATTAGATCAACAAATGTGCCGCACAAAAATAAATGGTCCTATGACCATATCTTATGAAGGTGCTAAGTTATGGAATGAACTTCCTACCCGATATCCAGCAAGCAACTACATGTAGTCTTCAGAGTTTTAAGTGTGCCATTGCGAAATGGAAAGGTGTGTGATATGTTTGATGTATACGTATATCTCTGTCTATCTATTCACGATTCTTTATCTTTTTATCTTTGGGATTTGTTCTTCTTTTATTGTCTTTTATTTTTCCTTTCTTCAATGTCGGTATCTTTTTATCTTTGGATTTTTTCTGTTTATTGTCTTTTATTTGTCCTTTCTTTAACCCTATCTGGCCTGGGCGATTTGGGGTATACCGCAGCCTGAGGGTGGGAGGGGGGGGGGAGGGTTCGGAAAGTGCCCCACCTAAATATTTTCGCTATCGCTAAGGCTAAAGGGCTGAAACTTATCACACTATATCTTTGGGTCAAGCTCTACAAGAAAATGTAAAAAAATCCAAGATGGCCGCCATGATGACGTCACTGTTACGTCATTTTCAAAAAGAGCATTTTTGGACGATTTTTGGTCAAAATCTTCGAAAATTTTTATTTTTGTTTTTTCTTCCCAAAAACTACATGATAAATTAGTAAATAATAATCTGATAGGAAATAAAATAAGTTTTAGCCACTTTTCTATACAGAAAAGCAAAATTTTTGAAGAAATATGACGAAAACAATACTTTTTCTGGTACCTCACATGACCGCCATTTAGAATTTACCCATGATCCTTTGCCCGTGAGGTTATGCAAATAGGCTCAAAATGACCCCAATATGATAACCTATAACGTCACGAAGTTTTCAGCTCTCCATTTTTTTGGCGTTCCGGATATATCGCAGAAAATTTGATAGGAGGTGGAGCATTTTGGCCCCCCTCCTCAGGGCTGGTAGGGTTAATGGGGGAAGGGGGAAAATATCAAGGGGTGTTTTTTGGTGATGCCAAGACATATGGTTTCAATAAAATACATAAAATCGCGTTGAATCAACATGCTGAATTTTTGAAGAAATATGGCGAAAACATCACTTTTTTGGTACCCCTCATGGCCGCCATTTTGAATTTACCCATGATCCTCTGCTCGGGGGGTTATGCAAATAGGCTCCAAATGACCCCAATATGATAATCGGAAAAGTCACGGAGTTTCAGCTCTCAATTTTATGTCGTTCCGGAGATACGAGCAAAAACCTAACAGAGGGCGGAAAGTGCTCCCCCCCCCCAGGCCAGGTAGGGTTAATTTCGGTGATAATAGCTCTTTAGTGCGTTAATGTTTCACTGTTTGTGAAAACCGACGATAAATAAAGTATCGTATCCTATCTTACCCTTAGGAAGAATATTCTTACCAGAGTCGTAAGTCCGGAACAAATATCTTAGGTGGGTTGGAAGATAGGAGCCGGACTTTCACTTTCGCACGGGATATTTAATTATTGTTTAAATACTTGGTCATTGTTTTTTTCTTCTTATTCTTGCATGACTAGATTGAGGTTCCCTTATGGACTCAATTCATTGCATATTTGTATTTGTATTCGTTCTTTATTGCCTGTCTTTTGTGTGACGTGATTGCGCACATTACTCTATTCCGTATATCTATGAATGCGTGGACGGCAAAATGTTAGTTCTAGGCCAGTATCTCAGATAATATATATGTGACTGCATGACAGTCTCAGCTCAGGTAATATTCGGAAGACCAAAATTTACAACAAGCTGATCGAAGAGCTACAAAGGTAGCGAAAGATGTTTTTTTATGAAGGAGAGTACAGTTTTCCAGATAATCTACACAACAAAGCTTTACGTTGTTGAAAACATTGAATGCATATCGATAAGGTATCATGGTGGTCATCTGACTGCTGTTAACGGTACCAGAACTCAAACACATCCGCCGAGGAGGAGTGATAACATACCGCTATCAGCATATTTGTTTCCCCAACATTTGTGTGTACCTTATTCCCAAACATGAACGGTTGCATAAACTTACTTTCGTCTGCTTTTGGACTCGGGTGGCAGTAGTCCTCCTGTCTCGTCCAAGAATCTCCCCGGCCGGAAGTCCCAAGGTTTTTCCCAAAGATCCTCGTCATGGTGTACATACCACAGATTAGCAAATACCTGAGTAATAACATATTGATTGTAAAACATGCGATCGGTTTAATACTGTTATGAAAACATGTAAAATGGAAAAATGCATGAATATTTGAAACTATCTGTAGGCTATTGGACAGTAAACTAAAATGGAACCTGTTGAGGACAACTTCTGTGAAACATTTCTCGGAAAATCATATTTCGCCTTATCAAGTCGTCTATATCGCTTGAAAATACGGATTGTATCATCCGAGATACGTATAGTCCACGTTTAATTAGTGAAATGTCTAAGTTCTCCCAGTTTCGAAGACGCGACATCAATAATTTATCCGTAGCCCCTATTGTGTTGCAGGAGGCCCATGCAGGCAATACTTATTTATCATGGACATAACTTCATATGTACTTATTATTGTAGAATAATGTTTCGCCGAAGCAAGTTTAAAAACTTCGGACGTATTGTGTAGTATTTGTACTTTATTCTTATGAACTTTTCTTATTATAGATGTTGTTTCACGCGGATATTCGCTTTGATAGTCACCATGTGAAATTGTCGTAGAAGCTTATGCACCGTTTCACAAATTGGAATAAGAATGGGAGGTGTGAATGTATATACTTAAAATGTCCTTGATCTATACTATATATCCAAGAGACCTTATGGACCAGTCATGCCAGTGCACCTTGATTCCGTTGTCTTTATGCAGGGCTTGGATCAAAAATCAAGTTGACATCATTTGAATTATCTATTATTAAGTGTGAAGGGTTTGATTGTAAATTAACCCTACCAGGCCTGGGGGCGGGGGGCATAATGGCTCCTTACCAACCTTCCTGCGATATGTCCGGAACGACAAAAAATTGAGAGCTGACTTTTGAGTTTATCATATTGGGGTTATTTGAGCCGATTTGCATAACCCCTCGAGCAGAGGATCATGGGTAAATTCAAGATGGCGGCCACGCGGGGTATCAGAAAAGTGATGTTTTCCTTATTTTTCTTCAAAATTTCTGCTTTTCCACGAGAAAAAGTGATCAAAAACTATTTTATTTCACATGAGATTAATCTTTACTAATTTATCATGCATTTGTTTCGGAGAAATGACGGAAATAGAAAATTTGAAAAATGTGACCGAAAAATTGACAATAAATGCCTTTGCTGAAAAAGACGTCACTGTGACGTCATCAACACTGTGACGTCATCAAAGCGACCATCTTGGATTTTTTTTACATCTTCTGGTAG
Organism: Hanleya hanleyi; assembly: GCA_036873755.1. Lineage (NCBI taxonomy): Eukaryota > Metazoa > Mollusca > Polyplacophora > Lepidopleurida > Hanleyidae > Hanleya > Hanleya hanleyi. The sequence goes on from JAVTVY010000524.1 coordinate 20,957, forward strand.
AGTTTGACGCAAGTGTACAGTGTGGTATGTTTTCGCTCCCTAGCTCAAGTAATAAGAAATATGATTGGGGCACAATGGCCCCTCCCCAGGCCTGGACAGGTCCCTGAAAAGCCCAGGAAAGATAGGGTTAACTCACTGCCATCCAACACGATTATTACATAAACCTGTGATATAGGCATATAGGCTTTTTTACTATGGACGCTCCGCCGCGGTATCGCAGGAGGTGCCGAAGGATGCATTCCTGTAGAGTCATATGATTGCTTTTTAGTCGCCAGACGTCGTCAATTTTCACCACCTCTTGCATATCGCTCCAATTTATATTATGAGCACTGTCCTTGAATTTAATTCTCATAAAAACTGTCGAAATTCCACATTGCCAGCATTGTATGCATAGTGTATGGATGGTAGGTCAGTCATGTTAGTACGTGGGGTTACTCCTCGATGCAGGTTACACGATCCCAAAACCTAAATGTTCTCACATCCAAATCTTAGCTTTGTCCATGTCTTAGAGAAGGGGAAATAAAGCGCACCCATGCGCAAAAGACTATCAAAATTTAGTTGATGCATTGTGTATCCTTACAGCAAGACGAATGACACATCTCATACGTAGAAGAAAGCATACAATACACAATGTTGAAAATGTGGAATTTTGATTGTTTTATTTTACCGAAAATTTGAAGTGTTTGAACCAATAGCTGACATTACTGGTCCAACTTGGTCACGTTACTAGTCAGATATACAGATATGACAACACAGATACTGGACATGCTGAGAAGTGGGGACTAAAGAAATTTAAATAGGGTACCAATGAGAAAGTTTCAATTATAATATTTGTATTAGCAAAAAAGTTGACACTGATTTTGTTGACACAAGTGATGCTGTCGCCTTGTGTAAAATGCATTCTGTAATAAGCCAAATACTTCGGATTTCATGACCTGCATGGTGAACATACAGGCGTGACTGTATTGTGAACATACAGGCGTGACTGTATTGAAATGCCACAAAAGGCATCCCGGATCTACGTGTAAAGCACATCTGCAATGATTTAGGAGATATTACAATTAAGTCAGGGAATGTAAATGTTTTGTTTACCTGGCCATTTTGCTTGCAGGGGGATGTGAATTATCACGTTGGACAAGCTATGTTCATGCTTAGTTACCAAGCTATGTTCATACTTAGCTACCAAGCTAAAATACATCAATTATAATCACTTTTCCCTGATTCCATTTCGCAAGAAATAATCTTATTTTGAGATGCAAATGGCGCGCCTCCACAATAAAACCTACACCACCACAATCTTACACCACCACAAACCTACAGCACCACAAACCTACACCACCACAAACCTACACCACCACAATCTTTCCAGCCGTTTGCCTATCCTGCAAGATCATTAAATTTCATGGAAATCAAACCAGTCGTTTAGAAGACACCATGTTACATAGTTAGCCTACATGTCTATAAGGATGAACAAATACCACAAAACACAATCATACGAAATGCAAGTCTCTCAGGAGATGGCATATAAGAAATCAATGGAAACACTAAACGTTAACTCAAAGATTTGTAATTTTTCATTTAAATGACAATGTAACAATGACAACATCGATAGTGAATTGTCGTGTCGACGATGTTATATTCATGCTTGGCAACCTAGAACAGAATACTTAAATAAATTCCCAATCATATTGGTCGATTTTGATAAAAAGAAAATGAGAAAGAAAAACCGTGCCTTTATATTTAAACCATCGGCACCAAAACTTTCTCAGCAATCATTTTAGTCAAATTTCATAGAAATCAAACAAGCCGTTCACACGAAATCGTGAGAGAAAGCTTTATTTATGCTCTGACTACAGCGCCACCTTTAGTGAACAGCTACTATCAGGTCCGTGTAACCTTGCACAATTCAATTTTCGTTTTTTGTTTTTGTGTTCTCAAAATCAAAAATTGAAAATTGACCGTCAATTTTCAATTTTCGTTTTTTGTTTTTGTGTTCTCAAAATCAAAAATTGAAATTTGACCGTCAATTTTCAATTTTCGTTTTTTGTTTTGGTTTCTCAAAATCAAAAATTGAAAATTGACCGTCAATTTTCAATTTTCGTTTTTTGTTTTTGTGTTCTGAAAATCAAAAATTGAAATTTGACCGTCAATTTTCAATTTTTGATTCTGGGATTACAAAAACAAAAAACGAAAATTGATATTTGACAGTCAATTTTCAATTTTCGTTTTTCGTTTTGCTTCACGCAAAAATGAAAATCAAATATTGAAAATTGCCTCGACTTGTCCGTATTTCGTTTTTTGATTTTAACTTTGACGTATCTATGTTAAGTTCTCATGTGGACGGGTTATCATGTCACTTCCGGTACGACGAGTAGAATAGAAAACGCAAATCGTGTCGTATGAGAGGTGTGGAGCGTGAGAGGCATGTGGCCCACCAGGCCATCCTCGGGAGCCAGTGTATTGATCGATTTGTTAGGGTATCTATACATTGCCTTGGTTGCATGGTTGCACACGATAGTTCTGGATAAAAAAAAGATCAAGGGGTATCCTCTAAATCAAACCAATTATTCAACAGGTTCAGCTAGCTCATTACTCCAATCCACTAGCTGGACGGTTTGAGATGTGACATCGCTGGCATAACTTTGATGTCAGGCTGAAATCGACATCGAGAGTCAAGGCAAAAACCGCCGGCTTGGGATACCGACATGCTAATTCAAAATAACCTCGGGGATGAAATGTTCGAGATTGAGGCAACGACTCAAGAACTCACTCGAATCACCAAAAATGTCCAAGTAAACACTGTGCGGGGATAGCCTATAGTATTGGACGCTTCTACGGAGGGCCAATGATAGGCTGATGCAGCAACAACAACATTTTCCCAGTTATACGCCAGATTTTGAAATCGAAAACGATGCCGCGCTATGTCATCGGTCAACTGAGACAGTCACGTGGTTGTGTATGAAGATTGGGGTGGCTCCTATAAATAGTGATCCAATGAAAATGCTCGTCTTAGTTTGAAATGGCGGAGTCGAATGACCAATCTCTGAAGGGGAGACAGCTGGAACAGTACACTATCACTGTCTGTTAATATCTTGAATTAACAGAGAGTACTGCAGTCTATGTGCGGGGATTCACGATTTACCTGGACTTGTGAAGATGCACCAGACAGGTCTGGATATGTGGCATCCCGCTGTTCTCAATGGTTATTGGCCTTGAGGCCTGAGCCAATCAGAACGCAGTCTTAGATTTTCTCATTTCTAAAAATAGATGTTTAGAGCGCTACAAAAGCGAACAGCATTCATGCAGACAACCGCTATTTGCTATTGATTTGAAATATAGTATTTATAAAGATACCAACAAAGATTTAATACCAATAAGAGTAAGTATGCGGCCCGTAAACCACCATTTCAAACAAGCACACAATCGCCACGTTTGATGTCAGACGTCTGAATGCTTCAACGCTTCAGGTCCAATCTTCATTCTCTATTTTTGGGACCTGGATCGTTGGAGCGTTCAGATGCTCGTCAACGTTCAGCGTCAAAAACGCTTCAACGCAAGTGTGGGTGTCAAACGCTTCAACGCATCGACGTGGGAAGTTTCCTTGGGGGTTATGATTAGGCATCTTCATTTTATCGAGCCAATTTCTACGTTCCCACTTCGAACCTGCCTTGATTCATCTGACCCCTTCAGTGTTCAAAATCCGAGGTGTAAATTTCACCTACTAACGACAGAAGAACCAATCAGAGCGCACATCGATTGCGAATGAAGCCACGTTGAGTGACATCATCCTCTATTAGCGGCGTCTTTCCTCCTAATAAGGTGCCCACTAATTAGGTCAGCCAATCAATAACGCTCTTGTGCGACCCATTTCGAATTTCAAATGTTTTCGAGGTCAGTGACGTCTCGTGTCTATTTATAAGTTATTTGAACATTGAAGGGGTCCAGATATATCAAGGGAAGTTCGAAGTGGGAACGTAGAAATTGGCTAGATAAAATGAAGATGTGATTAGGGTACCCACGTATTTATTATACTACCCTACTTTAATGAAACTCCCATGTGTATCAACCCCGTTGTTCTCCATATAATGCTTCACACCTGCTGCACGATTGCCTACTCGCTTATGCGCAGTTGGCCCATTATATTCTAGCTCGAATGCCTGGCTCCAGGGATCTATAGTGTAGTGAAACTCCCACATCTTGCCCCCTACTGTTTTTCCATATTATGCTCCACACCTGCCTAAACAATCCGATTTGCGCTTTCCATACTACTCCGCGAACCGAAAGTGACATCATAAGTCTTGCGCGTGCGCAGTTAACATTGACGAGTCAAAGTTAAAGTCAAAAAACGAAAAACGGACAAGTCGAGGCAATTTTCATTATTTGATTTTCATTTTTGGGACAAGTGAAACGAAAAACGAAAATTGAAAATTGACGGTCTCAAAACGAAAATTGAAAATTGACGGTCAAATTTCAATTTTTGATTTTGAGAACACAAAAACAAAAAACGAAAATTGAAAATTGACGGTCAATTTTCAATTTTTGATTTTGAGAACACAAAAACAAAAAACGAAAATTGAATTGTGCAAGGTTACACGGACCCTATCAAAACAAAGACTAATTTGCCACGCATACGCACAAAGTCGGACCTGAAATTCTTGCTTCGGAGATATTCATGTTTAAAGTTGCGGCGGCCGATCCGGCGGAGCGGTTTCTTTATTCATAAATATTTTAGAGCATCCACTTTGTGCAAATGCTCAAATCATGAAGCTATAATCAAAGTGATAGTTTTATTCAAGCAATGTCAGTCTGGCACACTGATCGTCGTCATGCTCTGAACTGAAGAACTGAGGTTAGGGTCCGAGGGGCTGTGTTCTTATCAAACATGAAAACCGCCAACAGAAATTGACGCGGGCAAGTTTCTAGGATGGGTTTGAACATTATTAAATTTTCCGAGCAGCCAATACGCCAATATCAGTAGGGAAGGCCGGCGAATGTTGAGACACTTTTTTGTTCCAAGCCCTCTATCTTGACTTGTATTGACAGCAGTTGTTTGACACTGGTGCTCTTATCAGACAAGTGTATACTATTAAGCAAAGCTCAAACTGTTGGTGAACATAAAATACTGTAAGTTTTGGACATTTGAATCAATTTCATGAACACCAGGAAACTGTTTTGCAATTTTTTCAGAATGTGGATTAGAATTAACCTAAATATATATCACTTTTGAATGAACCGAAATTCAAAATTAATGTTTAAAGAATTTCATCCATTAATTCAGCATGTTGCAACGTGTCCCAAACAAAGTTAAGGCAACTTGCTCACACATGAATTTTCACTGAATTTCAATTATTTTATTCACCCAAACTAGTTACGGGATTTTAACAACGATTACACTTGATCTTAATTCAAGTATTATTTATGTACACACATTTCTGAAGATAATGCAAAAGCATTCTGATGCGTGACTAGAAGACTCTCAAATCATAAAATGTATTTTGACTGGGAAAAAACTTGATTTTTATTTAAAATAATATCTACTACGTCTTGCTAACACGTTACTAACCACAATAAAATAAGCAGTGAGCACCAACATACTATTTTCTGAATGAGTAAAAACGCAACGTTTAAATCTGCTCCTATTGTAATTACAACTTGGTCCGGTGTGGAGGCTCAAATTGTCGGTGACTAAAAGTGTCCGCTCCTATCTTCTAGCCCTGCTAATAACATTATTCTCCACATTTGTAATTAGCGACGAACACATCCCTGAATAGACACTAATCCCTAGGCCATATCCATCACACCGTTTTCTTCTAAGGTAGACCGTATCTGACATGAACAGATGAACGCTAAAGCTAAAGTCCGTTAAATACGTACCACTGTGTTAGCTGGTAAGTTATATCCCTCGAAGTTTACATCTTCTGTTGTTTTATGAGGAAGAGCCAGCGCCACCTGCGTGTGTAGTCGTAACGTCTCTAATATACAAGCCGCGGTGTACGGCATGTCCACGCGATCTTTGAGAGAGGGAAATCGACCAGACCCGACCACGGTATCTATCTCTTCCTGTATACGATCAGCCACTTCTGGCTTATGGAGAATGACCAGAAAGAAAAACTGAAGGGAACTGCGGGTGGTCGCTACTCCTGAAATAGGACATTCCATGTAGTTTTAAAGGCTTAATAGACTTCTGCTGATCAGCTACTGGCTCGTATAATTGCACTTTGCCTTAACTTATAACCCAGGAGTATATTATGAACTGGTGACAGCTGGTATATTTTCATGTAATATTTGCCAAATTATACAGTATACGAAGTATTATGACACTTTCTTTTAATAGTGCGAAAATATAGCACATATGTTTAAAATGATGTCAATTATTACCAGTTTACAATATTCTCCTGGGCTCAAAGATAGTGCAACATGAAATTATACGTTATAAGTCACGGAATACTGCACAGATAGACTATTTTGTGTTCTCTCAATATGTACAAGAGATAGATTTAAAAGGGAATTTAAAACGTGTCAGTCCATTGGATCATGTGATTGAAATTGGACAAAAAATAATCCAGTAAAAATCATATTACCTGCCGCAACAACATCTAGCAGAGTCGCTTTAACAAAGTCGTCATCAATCGTACAAAGATCATTCTGCTTTGCGGCCTCGTCTTGGGTTGTGAGCAGAACATCGAGTAGGCCACGTGACACACCGGACTGGTAAGTGGCCTATTGGGAAGAAAAGAATGGCGGGGATTCTCCTGTTTGCTTTTTAATAATTTTAATCTCATGGTACTCATTTTAATAATTGTGAGTGTTTATGTAAAGCAAATAATGTTAAGGAGGTTCCAACCTCCGAGCAAGATTGTCTCCCTTCATGCCAGACTGGACACCCCACAGGGGCTCGTTACTGTTGTTAACTGATTAATTAGGTTGATTATAGGGGGTGGTCGGGGTAGGCAATACCTCGACCCCCTATAATCAACCTAATCAACCAATTAACAACAGTAACGAGCCTCTGTGGGACACTCCTGCCAGAATTCAAAACATTTTCCCACAAATGTACATTTACCAGGCCAATCTTCCCTATCAAAGATACTCGATATAATGGTATTTGATTCCACCCTGCTATATGTACATGTACGTGGCGTTTTGGTTTCGATTATAAACGATGTTCTTTTGTTTTTAATAAATTTCGTTGGCTTTTAATATGTTACACTGTTTTTCGACAATTAATTATGGGTTCATTCAGGCATTCTGCTGTGCGCAAAATATGCTTAGCTGGGCTGTGGTGAATTAGCTCCAATATTGCTGCCTGATTCAGGAATAATTAACAAAACACTTCAGGAGATCTCGTCAGTTCAGGCCGCTCCCCACGCAGTCATATGTCAGAAAAGCCCTGCGCGGAGAGTGACAAAAGACACCTTCGTGCCCGAGATGACTGACGTATGGCACAGTTTACGTCTGCTATGTATGGATATGGATATTTCTATTAAATTGGCCGTCATGCGCTACGATGCAAATCTGACCTGGCGAATGCGCCGTACGGTTGACTAATACGCGTATTGAGTCGAAAAGGTTGATTTACATTCGGAATAATTCTCTTCACGCACGTGCGCAATTTCATGAAGTTTTGATCATCTTTCATAGCTACTCCTACCACATTAATTGCAGTTTTGAAACTGACATTAGTACCAGTATCTGTTTTAGAAAGGTCGCAAGCATTTTAATGGATTGGTCTACCTGACTATCTCTGACACTTTCTCGGAGGTATTCGTCATACGCATAGTGTTTTATCGGGCGTGAAACAAAGGCAAGAATTATTGAAAATGTGTGAAACTTCCAGAAAGGGGTGAGTAGTAGTGAAAGGTGAAATCTGGTCTGGTCCGAAATCTGGTGTATGACGGCACATACATGGAGTATCCGCTCGCGGCAACGTAAATTGCCCATATGCTGCAATTGACTCAGGTCTTTGAAGGTAAAAATAAGCTGATGGTCTGTCCCACATGTCCCAGGTTAAACAGGTTCAGTTGGCCCTGGAAAACTGACCTTCCTGTACTTTAGCCTCGAACTACATACTGATGTTATTGATTACCACTCCTCCTACTTCACGTGAAATGTACCAAACCACACACCAATCCAAATGATTTTTGAGAACGCAAACTCTCTTCTGAGACGAGCACTTTTCAACCGTCTGAGCTGAACACGTGGGTATCGTCGTTTGATTGTGTCCTGTACAGAACACTGGGTCCCAACTGTCACATTTTTTTTTCAGGAATAAATCGAGACTTACTAAGTAAGCGGAACACAATAAAAATTAGCTATGATATTATCCAATAATAACACAACTCAGCATTTATTGCGGGATATTCTTACCACGAACATCGACCTTTGGCGGAAGTGCCGTCATTTACTGCATTTTAACCTGAAGCGATGTCCACATTCCTCCTTAGCAGTACATCCAGTCGATTAAAGGTTTCCCCATATACCGTACATGTATAGTGAACGACAGCGTCGTGACTGGCAGGCTCATGGCGACGTAGGTCGTCCATATGTGTAAAGGACTTCGAACAGATCGTACAAAGGAACATCTTTGGGGGAGATAGAATGTCTGATGACCCGGGTCCGCTCTCTCACTTTTACGGCTAGATGAGTACAAGCGGTTCAAACACGTTCCAACGTGTACACCTAAAAATTCCCGTTGCTGGCGACCTATTGTTGGTATAGCCGATTCAAACCGCTTTTACCCTATGCCCCCATTGGATAGCCGTGGAAGGTGGATGGGTGAGCTTCTTTTCGCTTGTATCTCCATGGGCTCTTCGACTCGACGTGGCGGATCGACCTCCATGGGCTCGGGCACTTAAAGTCAGAGGAGATTTTTCTCAACAAATTTTGTCATATGAATAGAGAAGTTAATACCAAATACATACGCAATGGAACTTGTTTAGTTCCGTTTGAACTGCTTAAACCAACAATAGATCGTCAGCAAGGGGAATTCTCAGAGGTACACTGAAACCGATTTGAACCGGCTTAAACCGTTGTATTCCAGATAGCCCTAAACAGCGAGCGTGTTGACCCGGTTCATCAAAACGATCTATCAACCCCACGTGTTTTCACTTGCACGACCCGCTCGAAGTCATTTACTCGTCTGGACCATGTACATCGCCGTGAATCTGCCAGCCGCGACGCTGTCGCTCGCTATACATGTACGATATGTTGAGAGAACTGTAATAGATTAGATGTATTACGGTGCCATCAACGATTACACCATGGATCAGCTACCAATGAGAGATGTCCGGTATGTGGAAATGGCTTCAAAAGCTTGAGTCATTTGTAGCGACACCAAAGCATACGTCACACTGTCCCGCGAAAAGAGAAAGACAGAAATTAGATTTAACGTCCTATTCAGTAATCTGTCCCGCTGACACGTTTGAAGGAGCCCATGGAGAAAGAGAATCTATCCACCCCACGGGTAGAAAACCCTGTCGACCACATTGTCGAAAAACTTCCATCTTCAACCAATATACATGTACGCCCTGCTCGAAGCCATTCCCCACACGCCTGGACCACTAGGGCCGGCATGAATATGTCAGTCACAGTCCTGTTGCCCGGTATAGCTGTACGATCTGTGGGGAGCCGTTTAAGCGAAAGGACAATTTACGTCGCCACGAACGGTTACCTCATGAAACTGCGGCACAGGCGTGTGAGTCAGTCAATTGCGACGCCATCAATGTATAATCCATGGACGACACCATCGAAACGTTTGAGGGAGATCGTAGACCCAGGTTTCGAGGCAGAGGGTCCACCCAGCCCATGGGTCGAGGAGCCCCAGACGTCTGAGATGCATCCATTTGATCCAAACTGTCACATTACTCTACACTAGCACTGATGTGTCTACGATCCTTTGGTCGTACCCAATGAGGCATTGCCGAGGCTCATCCAGTGAGTGAGAGGTACGGGCGCAACTGAGTCACGATCCGACGATTTCATCGCCATCGTCATCAGCTACGCAAGTATATGGAAGCCATCTTTGAAGATCAGTTCACCGCCTTTTACCTGAATTTAGCCTTTGGGTACATTCTACACGATGAAGAATCAGAGCGACGGCGGTTTTAATACCCAGTCCAACAACCATGTGATCGACCATTACCATCACATGTCATGCTTGTCTGGAGCCTTTTTTGGTTCAGAGCGAAACAGCGCCCCAACACTGAATGGACCGAGAAGAGGTTGACCAATCTGAGGATTTACCAAACTCACAGACAAGTATTTGATGGCTTGAACATGAATGGGTTTACTCAAACAGAACACACAATAAACATAATCAGCGCGCCTCTCCGTACGAAGAATATTCGGGTTAGTAAAATATCCTCGGTTGTTGTTGTTGTTGTTCTCTCATTGGACTAGTTAATCAGAATAGTGTTAATACGGGCCACAACTGTTGATCATAGGTGTATGAATATAAGAATAAAACAGTGTGCCAAGTTAGCCTTCTCTTTCGCAAGATATGAAGCGGCTATTATTTCCGGTAAAAAATGCCAATCTTAGTCTACACTACGAGAGCTCCTATCTTGCAGGATCCTTTTGGACTACGTATGGTCTACCTGTAATCGTAAACGTCCACAGCAGGCGTCTTTATCCACAACGCATGCACATAAAGACGTAACCGGACACAACACGATGGCCATGATAACACCAAGTGTTATTCTACAGCTTCAAGGTGACATCCTACACGTCAAATTTGGACACAGGATGGCCCATAGATCGTCCAAATACGCTCCTGTGCACCCGAACATGCGCTTTTTTTTACAAATCCACTGCGCATGTAGCCTATAGTATTGGACCCTCCTACGGAAGGTCAATTACTGGGTGATGCAGCATAATTTCCCCAGTTAGACGGCAGATTTTTAGATCAAAAGCGAGGCCATATATGTCATGAGTCAACTGAGACAGTCAGGTGATTGTCGATGAACAATGGGATGGCCCCTGTAAAAATTGATCCAAAGACGCGCGTCTTAATTTAAATTGGCAGGGTCGAATGACCAATCACTGAATGGGAGACAGTTGGAAAAGCACGCTGACACTGTTTATTAATAACAATCTACTGCCTATGCACACCATGACGCCACACCTTGTGCAGAATCTTAATCGTAGTCTACACTACCAGAGATTCAATACGACACGTATGACCCCCAGATCATCGAAGTACGTCCCTCAATTGCACAAGCGCACCATGACATTACTTCCGGTCAAACCCACGCCAGTCTTAGTCTACATACCGCGAGCTTCAAGACGAGAGCCTGTACGTCATATTTGGACCATATTTAAACCACCCGAACACGCCTCGAATGCGCATGCACATCGACCTTTCAAGTCCTTTCTTACCGATTGTAGTCTGTACGCCCAGCACATCGAGACTCTACTCGATCCATGTGGCTGAGGGTTAGTCCACTGCATGCATTTGGCTGGCTTTTCTGCATTTGTGAGGAAAATCTGTTTTCCAAATTTGCTGGGAAGTCCTAATTTTGCATCCTTCCGCTAGTCGCCTGAGTTGTTCTTTTGAACCACGACCCTGTATGATCCCTTCACACGAGACGGGATGTAAACTTTTTCCCCAAATTCAGTCATTTTCCAGGATTATTCCAGAATCCTAGTTTTGCATTCACTCACCAGTCCGCTTTTCCGGATTTTTCCGGAATGGATGTTTTGCATCAGCCCAGCGGTCACGTGTCCGATCAAGCGTTCCCTGCCCTGCACGACCCGTATACCCTTGACCTGATGTAAAGTCCATCTCTCCACATTGAGCTGATTTTCTAGATTTTTCTGGAATACTAAACCCGCCAGTTTGCACCAACCCACCAGTCACGTGAGCGCACGAGCGCTCACCACCCTGGCCCAGGGGTAGTCCACGAGTATGCTCACTTGACCGAGATTTTTCGCATTATTTCGATTATTTCCGTTATTTCGCTTTTTTAATGAAAATCAGATGTTGCATCCCGTCAATCACTTGACCTGAGACGCCTTCTACATGTTTCCATATGTTTCCATATCAATCTAAGTTCAAAGGTCATTTCCCACAAATCTACCCTACGTTCCCCCACCCCGCAATCTACTCGCCCCCAATCACCTTTCACCTTTTACTACTACTGGGATGCGCATTATTCTGCTTTGGAAGGAATTTGGACATTTGCTTTGATATTTTATGTAAACAACATATGTTTCCCCGTGTTCGGTCGCAGTTGCAAATAAGTTGTCATGTGGCATGGGTAACACACATAACTTCCAAAGGTGGGCGGATATTTACCTAAAAATATTATCTTTTCACCATTTCTTATAATTGAAGAAAAGTATACCTTCTGTTCGTGGTAGTAGTAATGGAGAAACTTTTTAAGTTCCGTTTGGAATTCCTTATAATCTCGTCCAATCCAAACGGGTATGTGCCTCAGAAATGGAAAGACAGCTAGAATGGGGTCAACTCCTGGACGCCCCATTCTATTTGCAGCATCCGTCATCTTCGTAATGGTCTGTATTTCTTCAGCTCCGTAATCAA
>JAVTVY010000525.1:0-36046 GCA_036873755.1 Hanleya hanleyi
AGATGATCGGGATCGGGAGATGTTCAGACCCAGAAGCCGGGAAACCCGGAGATTTTTCCGGACGAGTCCCGTTTACCGGCCACGTTCCCGTAGTCCGCCTAGATATCGGCGACAAAACCCCATTCGACCTGAGGTTGAGATCCGAAATAGATCAACTCGGGATCCACGTGAACCCAACCATAGTTCACGTTCTCCCAGACGACATCAACCAACTGAGACGAGTGGACATCATATTCCACTGGAAAAATCTACCTTAGGAGATATTTCAAAAAAACGGACTACTTCCCCGAAACGGAAACGGACTTCACGGGATATCAACACTATCCACTCTAGTCTACCTGTTCCTTCCCCACCAAGGCGTAAAGAGAGAACACACACAGAGACGTTGTTTACCTCCATGATATTACCGCAGACGCAGATTTCCGAGAAATCTTCGGAGAGTGAGAGAAGTCAAAATTCCCCGTCTCCTTCTGCTTCCCCATCACAGAAACGAAGACGTACTCGTTCTCCTTCACCACAGTTGTCCGCATCACCACCTCCGGATTCAGATTCTGATTCGGATAAGGAGGTTATACCTTTCAAGACCAAGATGGCGGCGATATATAAACTCAAACCTAATATCGACCGACCTTCGGAAGATGAGAAGTCAAAGGCTCATAAGAAGAAGCGTCTCACAGCAGCCTCTACCAACGATTCACCTTTGGTTGACCAGGGAGACCCGACAACTTTTCCCCCATCCCCGGAGTGGAAGAGATTATTGGACCAGTACGAGGAGTGCAAGCTGACTTCCAATGCCGTATATCCTAAACGTCCGGGAAGCTTCAAGCCTTATATCCTGCATAACAGACTACTTCCGGATAAACCGGCACGTGTAGATGGTGACATCAGTACTATTTCATTGACACCGAAACCATCCATCATCGACCTCCCCATTTTACAGGCATTACAGGTTGAGGAGATGATGTTACATCAGCACCGGATCACTTCGTACACAGACTATTTCATCGCTGGAATGAAAAATCTCATCAAGGAAATTGGCGAACGTACTCAACATAAGGATGCCGTTTCCATCATGACCAATGAAGTCGACTTTTTGGGGGGATTCCTTGACTCCTTAGACAGAGCTAACGCCCATATCATGCAGACTGCGGCCTTCTCCTTCTCTACAGTACTTCAAGCTAGGAGATCGGCTCACTTAAAGAAACTGAAGACAGATGTTACACCGCATGCTAAGACGTTACTACTACAGCAACCGTTCGCCTCACATATGCTGTTTAACGATGCCATCCAGACTGTCAGATCTGAGGTTCAAGATGAGAGATCCTCTCGTCTCATTGATGTCTTAGCGAAACAACGCCCTACTCTGGACAAGTTTAGCAGACCGAAGAGCCAGGGGAAGACATCAGGACAAACCTTTACCAAAAACACCAAGAGTGACCAGCCCAAACGTGGTAGTTTTCGAGGTAAAAGCAAACGCCGTGGTGGATCTCAGTTCCAACCCCCAGCCTCTAGGGGAGGGAACTCCGGTCACCATAACTAATCAACTGACAGCTTCATCAAATCTCATCATGCCTCCATTTCATCAATTTCAGTATCCAGTCGTCGGAGGACGCCTGCAGACGTTTTGGCAGAATTGGGAAACCATTACCAACGACAGGTGGGTCATAAGAACCTTAAGAGACGGATTTCATCTTACATTCATCAAGTTCCCAAGTCTCATCAGGTATCCACAGCCTCCGAAATTCCCGATTCAACCAGAACATCTGCAGACATTAACATCTTCAGTTCAAATGTTAATCAAGAAGCAGGCCATTCGAGAGCTCAGCCAGGACGAAGACACTCCCGGATTTTACAGTCCTGTATTCTTAGTCCCAAAGAAGGGCTCCAATCAACTTCGCATGATTTTGAATCTTCAATGTCTAAACCGAGATCATCTTACATGTACAACTCCTCCAAGGTTCAAGATGCCGTCCATTCCTTCCCTTCGGTCACGACTTCCTTTGAAGACTTGGATGGTATCTATCGACCTTCAGGACGCCTACCTTCATATCCCCATTTACCCACCTCATCGACGTTATCTTCGTTTCGCCGTAGCCGGAAGGAGGTTCGAGTGGCAAGTTCTTCCTTTCGGCATATCCAGCGCCCCATGGTGTTTCACCCGCATTACTCATCCCATCGTCTCGTTCCTTCACCTACGGGGCATCAATATCGAAATTTACATAGACGACATCCTACTGTGGGCCGTCGACAAGGATCTTCTCAGAGCCCAAACAGATTTCGTCCTGCAGGTCTTACGTCAGATTGGTTTCATCCCACATCCGGAGAAATCGGAACTACAACCAGCTCAACAGAGGCAGTACATAGGGGCACTCATCGATTCTCAGAGGGGCATAGTCTTACCGCCGGAGGATCGATGGAACAAAATCCAACAGATAATAAGACAATTCTTATCGTCACAATACCAACCATTGCAACGATGGCAGGTCCTTCTAGGACTGTTAACGTCAACTCAGGATTTGACACCGTGGGGTCGACTACAAGTACGACATCTACAATTCCATATCCAGCCGTTCCTACGAATGCATACAAACAACCCGCGGGTGCCAGTACCACAAAATCTACATGCACACCTCAAATGGTGGCAACATCGACTCAAATGTTATGATCGGAGTGCCGTTTCGTCCGCCTCACCCAGACCATCATCTCTTCACAGATGCATCGCTGACGGGCTGGGGAGCTCACATGGGGGACTTGGAAGTCGCCGGGCGTTGGTCCCAGGAGCAAGCTCAACTTCACATCAATGTCCTCGAGATGTCGGCCATCGTGTATGCGGTACAACATTGGTTACCCCACATTTCCAGGTCGTCCCTTCTAGTGTCCAGACAACACGACGGTAACAGTGTATGTGAACAGGCAGGGCGGCACGAGATCACATCAACTATTTCTCAAGACACTGGAATTACTTCAGCTGGCTCAGAATCATCAGTTCCACATTCGAGCACGGTACATACCGGGGAAACTCAACGTCCTGGCAGATGCCTTGTCCAGACCCGACAAGATCTTACAGACGGAGTGGATGCTGCACCCACAGGTTTTTCAGAGTGTAGCACAGATTTGGGATCAACCTCAACTAGACCTGTTTGCGACCAGGCACAACAAACAGATGGCATGTTTTGTCAGCCCGGTCCCAGATCCACAGGCCCTAGCAGTAGATGCGTTGTCATTGGATTGGAGCGGTCTACTAGCCTACGCCTTCCCTCCAATAGCCTTGATTCAGATGATCCTCAAGAAAATTTCGGAGGAACAATGCATCATCATCATGATAATACCGTGGTGGCCTCAACGTCCTTGGTTCCCACAATTACTACTGCTACTCACAGACACACCTCGACAACTACCAGTATGGCGAACTCTCCTCAATCAGCATCGTCAGGGAGTTTTCCACGAGAACCCGGCCTGGATGAAGTTACACGCCTGCAGACTATCGAGCATTCCCTCAGAACGAAAGGCTTTTCAACAGAGGTTGCACAGACGATGGTCAAAGACAACAGGGAATCAACCAATCGAATATATCAAGCAAAGTGGAAATATTTCAGATCATGGTGCAGAGATCAGAGACAATCAACTCAATCCCGATTCTGCCTCTTTATCCATAATTGCTGATTTCCTCCTCCATCTTCATAGAGACAGACACTTCCAGCACAGTACGATAGAGGGTTATCGTTCTGCCTTATCTAGAGTGTTACGACTATCTATCAACTTAGATATTGGACAGGACAAGGACATTTCGTCACTCCTTAGAGCTTTCGCCCTCCAGTCCCGACGAACACTACAGTTACTTCCTAAATGGGACCTTGGTGTGGTATTGAGCGCATTCCTAAGACCTCCATTTGAACCACTAGCGGATGCAACGATAAAAGCAGTATCCTACAAGACGGCCTTCCTGATGTCATTTGCACTGGCAACTAGAGTTTCCGAACTTCATGCTTTAGAAAGGAAATCACTAAAGTGGACTCAGGACTGGTCAAGAATCTCATTACGTCCCACCCCAGAGTTCCTTGCGAAAAACGAACCAACACTGCCTGGACCACTCGCTAAGCGTCTCTACAGCGTTCCGGCGTTATCCAATGTGTTGGACTCGAACCTAGACGAGGACAGATGTCTGTGCCCAGTTAGGGCATTACGTCATTACATTCATCGCACAGACCCAAACAGAGGCACCAGACGTCTACTATTTCTATCTTTGAAACCTAATGCTACAGCGGATATCACTAAGAACACCATAGCTTCATGGTTGAAGAAGGTTATTCAGTGGACATATGAACTCGCTATCGACAGTCCTCCCCTACTGTCCTCGGTGTCATCGCATGAAATTCGTGCACTGGCTACATCTTGGCCTCTTAACAAGAACTTATCCGTCGCTGACATCGTCAACGCATGTGCATGGCGATCTAATTCGACATTTACCAGTCATTACTTGAGAGACTTATCCATTCAGGCAGATGGAGTGACTACATTGGGACCATTAGTGGCTGCCCAGCACGTAGTCCTTTAATTCATACCAAGAAGAAGAGGGGGGAGCGGAAAGATCAAGACAAGAGCACTCTGGGTAAGTGCATCCTCATCTTTGAGACGGAGAGGCCTTACGAGGAGCGGCAAGACGGATTATGTCATAAGACACCATTTTGGCAAACGGTCTATAGTGACGGATCGGATCCTTCCACCGCACTAAGTTCGTCTTGCATATCTCCTCATAATGCCTATTCGCCTGTCATTACGGCTTGGTTTATTATGTGGTTTTACATTAAATACAGAGTTCAACTCAGGTTACGTGTTCCGCATGGCTGCGTTAATGATTAATCGACCGGCTACCCAACCTCCTCTGTTGGTAGTCTGGCAATTGTAATAGAAGGTGAAGCTTTAATGACAAAAACAGGAAACATTTAAAAACAATGTTTGTGTTTTTTATTAAAGCAAACCTTCTATTACACAGATGCACCCACCCTACCTCCCCGCACGCTTTGGCCGTTACTCAACACGCCAACTACTGCGGCAGGAAAATATGAGCTATCAAGGGATCAATGGGCGCATGCGTGGAACACGTTGCCTGGGTGACCCAGGACCACAAGAGTGAGCACTGTTTAATTCTTTTGCAAAGGAGATCTCCAGAGGAGAATAATGGCAATTGTAATAGAAGGTTTGCTTTAACTCTTTGCTACTTGCTGATAGTCTCGTTTGTCAGCCTTGTATGTTCGGATAAATGCATGCGAGAGGATTTTGTTATAGACAGTCTTTTTTTGAAGCAATATATTTGCATGTAGCTTGATTGAAACCCCGCTAAATATATATATTTTCAGAAAGCCCATACTTTAATTAATCTGTCCTTCAAAATATCTGCCCATTTGTGTCTAAAATAAAACCAGACCAGGCGAGAAAATAAAATAAACAAAAAAAAAATCTCTGATTTCGACAACATTACCGTGAGTGTATGTCCCAGCCAAATGATAGTTTCCATAAAAAATCTCTTCACGATTCGCCCAATTCAACCGGACGATCGTGCTAAAATACCAGTGCATCGTCCGTGTGGGTTTTAATCCGACATATAAATCCGAGAAACCCTTTATTTCCATTGTAAATCCAACAGTCGGCTCGCTAAAGTTTCAACGAAGCCATTTTCTTTGGCGAGAAATTCAACCGGCACTGAAGACGGACACGCTGACAGGCGGCCGGCCAATCGCTGCCATTGTCTCACACGTCTCAACTAATCGGCTTCGCGATACTAACAGAGCCCGGTCGAGGTCAATTTGGTCACGCTATCAAAGAATGATCACATCTCTATCCAATCAAATCCTTCGTTATTCAATCCTATCCAATCAAATCACTCGTCACAGGTCGAAAGACCCGGAAATGACCTTTAAAATGAAACCAATATCTCTAACATTCTACCGCGGGAAATGGGATTTCGATAGCGTTGAAAATGGTCAAAAAACGGCAAATTCTTCGCCGATTTTCTCAATTTTCATCACAAGGAAGGTACGTCTTCAATAAAATAAACTTGTTATACGTTTATTGCATGATTTACAATAAAATTTGAACGTATATTGTCGACTATTTCCTTGTCCAACGATGTGGACTACCGACGACCTCTCACTTGACGAACATTTTACTGTGCGGCGATTTTTTTGCGTGGTGGTGAATTGCAGCCGGTTTCGGCCGTTATGGGTATATATGATGCCGGCCGGTTTTGGCCGGTATAAGTACGAAAGGGTTAATAAAAAACACAAACATTGTTTTTAAATGTTTCGTTTTTATGAATTTCATTATTGTGGAGGTCACAATGACCTCGACGTTCGGCCTTGACCTACATTTTGGTATGTGACACATCATGTCCCCCTAATATATCTACTGACACACAAAAAAATAATTTTTAAAGATTTTCTTGATTTTGGGGCTGCAGTGGCCTTTGACCTTCGACCTTGACCTAATTTTTGGTATGCAACACTTCATTTCCCCCTACTGAATCCACTCACAAAAAATTAGTAATTTTAGATGATTCTGATTTTTCAGTCACACTGACCTTTGACCTTGATTCTGGGGTCACAGTTACCTTGACTATTGACCTTAACCTAAATTTTGGTACATGACAAACCGTCTCCCCGTAATTTCTCCCCGTAAAATCATGATTTTTAACAATTTCACAATTTTGGGGTCACAGTGACCTTGACCTTTGACCTTCACCTACATTTTGATATGTGACACATCGTGTCCCCCTAATGTATCTACTGAGACAAAAAGTTATTTTTAATAATTTCCTGATTTTGGGGTCACAGTGACCTTTGACCTTGACCTAATTTTTTGGTATGCGACACTTCATTTCCCCCTATGGAATCCACTCACAAAAAATTAGTAATTTTTAATGATTTCCTGATTTTTCGGT
Source organism: Hanleya hanleyi (assembly GCA_036873755.1). Lineage (NCBI taxonomy): Eukaryota > Metazoa > Mollusca > Polyplacophora > Lepidopleurida > Hanleyidae > Hanleya > Hanleya hanleyi. The sequence goes on from JAVTVY010000525.1 coordinate 6,938, forward strand.
CACACTGATCTTTGACCTTGATTCTTGGGTCACAGTGACCTTGACTATTGACCTGGATCTAAATTTTGGTACATGACAAAACCGCTCTCCGTAATTTCTCAATGGACTCAAAAAATCATGATTTTTAACAATTTCATGATTTTGGGGTCAAAGTGACCTTGGTTTTTGACCTTGACCTAATTTTTGGTATGCGACACTTCATTTCCCCCTATTAAATCCACTCACAAAAATTTTTGAAATTTTTTATGATTTCCTGATTGTTCGGTCACACTGACCTTTGACCTCGACCTACATTTGGTATGCAACACATCGTTCCCCCCAAGGGCATCCACTCACCAAAAATTAGAACTGTTGATAGAAAAGTGTCAATGATCAATGATTTTCTGATTTCAGGCAACAGTGACCTTTGACCTCTGACATCGACCTCAATTTTAGTACGAGACACATCGTCTCCACCTAGTGTATTCACTCACAAATAATTGCAACTGTGGACAGAAAATGTTCACAGATATGACACGAACACGAACACTTTAGTGATTTCCTGTTTTTTAGGCCAGTGACCTTTGACCTCTGACCTCGACCTTCATTTTTCCACGTGACACATTGTCTCCCGGTAGGGTATCCACTCACCAAAAATTGGAACTGTAGATAGAAAAGTGTCCCAGATATAGACCGGATACGAGGAACGGACAGACGGAGGGAAACTGCCATCACATAATACGTTCGTCTTATGGAGAGCGTATAAAAACTGTACAAAATACTCGTTTATTGATGAATAAAGCAACAGCCTGCTAACTGGGTCTAGTTTAAATTTAAACTGCACAGCACATTGCCTGCCCCTACTTTCCTCTAACACATACAATTTTGATTTTTAATGATTTTCTGATTTTGTTGTCAGTGGCTGTGACCTCAATTTTGGTTTGTGACACACATCGAAACCCCCCTGATGCAGATATGGTACTGACTATGACATGATTTTCTGGTTTAGGGTCAAAGTGACTGTGACCTCAATTTACTGTGCAATAAGCTTACGTGACACATTGTCTCCCCCTAAAGGAACTACTGACACAAAAATTGTGATTTGAAATGATTTCCTGATTTTGTGGTTTAACTAAGGGCTGTTCCAGAAAAAAGTACATGGGGGGGACAGAAGGCACTTTATATATTTGCGTATGGGTCGTGGGGTAATAGAGTTATATAATTACATGGGTGGTTGCCTGATGGACAAACATAATGGCATTTATGTGGGTTAAATATTATATTCAATAATATGGGTGGTGGGGGTAAAATTATATTTCATTACATGGGTGGTGGGGGCAAAAATAAAGTGCCTTCTGTCCCCCCCCATGTACTTTTTTCTGGAACAGCCCTAAGACCTTTGATCTTGATCTCAACTTTATATGTGACACAGTCTCCCCCTACTGCAGGGTTCTCCATAAGAGCCGGCGGCCGGCGGTACACATACACCTGTCGGAGGTTGTGCCGCCGGGTGTTTTTGGCATCCAGGAAAAATAAACTAAAGCTATATTTCAATTTGGTTGTAGTGCAAGCAATATATAATGTAATCCGACTTCGTGTGTTTAAATTTCGTCATGCTTGGAGCAGAATATGAGAAATAAAGATCATAAAAAGACATATTTATCGCATCATCCGAACGCATGGCACGATCATATGTAGAAACTTCTGCTCGTGTTAAGTGAAACGTGAAATGCCCTTAGAAAGCTAAGATGATTTATCGGAAAATGTCAAACGTGTCGTCTTGTAATCTTATGGTAACGGAATCTATACACTGCGTAACATGGCCTGTTTCCGGTTTTGCGATGTTATAATCCTGTTGATTGGTTGAATAGAATAGATGAGCCAATCAAAAGCGTTGTACATTGGGACGCGGCTTCGTGTTTCAGTCGTCGACAAAACAGAATGACTGTACGGGGTTGAGGGGGAATTTTCGAAATGAAACATCGACAACTGAGTTTGAGCGAAGCCTTCACACGAAATAAAAGACGATCTTTTGACGGGGCTGGCGATGCTGCCAGTACAGTGCCGCCAAATATTAATGACAGCGACTCAGAATGTGACTGTCTAACAATTTGATGCAGTGCCAGTTACAACAACAACAACGTCAAACGACAACGGCGTCGTCAAATTCACCCGTTGAAGCCTATGACGGCATATTAAGTGACAATTAATTGTCAACACGGAAATAAACTTTAAATGAACCTATTTTCGCAATTATCCTGATACAATTATGAGCGTAAAGATAATGTCCCCCCCCCCAAGATTTTATGTAGATTTGGCATGATAAGCCCACATTTCAGAACAGTTTAGGCCATGCTAAAGTTCTTCACACAGCATAAGCCTATTTGTTTAGCTTTAACTTCAAAATCTAAGTTCTTACTTAGTCTTGATTTTTTTTTTAATCCACCTGTTTGATATTGTTATGTAAGCTTGTTGGGAATCTGGCTTCATGGGCTAAATGGGGTGACTGGGATCATGGGGTAGCTTAATTGCTGAATACTATATAAAAATACCCTGTGCTAGGAACTTAGAATTTTCATCCCAAAATGGCTCAGATTGCACCACAGAGCATCTAGGGTTTCTGGCGGCTGGGGGCGGCCCCCAGCGGCGGCCCCCAGCCTAATGGGAAACGCCTCGCTGCGCTCAGCGGTTAACAACCACATACACCTGTTTAGATATCATTGTACAGGTGTTCTCAAAGAAATGGAGAACCCTGCTACTGTATCTACAGACATGTAAAAAAAATGTGATTTTTAATTTCTCAATTTTGGTGTCGCAATGACCTTTGACCTTGACCTCAATTTTGGTTCAGGCACATTTTTTCTCCCTATGAATCCACTCGCCAAAATTTAGCAATTTTCAATGATTTCTTGATTCTTAGACCGCAGTGACCTTTGTCCTCTGACCTCAATTTTGGTACATGAAACATTGTCTCCACCTAGTGTACCTGTAACAAAATATTGCAATAGAAAATTGTCACAGATATAGGCCAAACATGGTTCAATCATTTCCTGATTTTTAGGCCACAGTGATCTTTGACCTGTCCTCGACATGTAGAATGCAACACATCATCTCTACCTAGTGTATCCACTCAAAACAAAATTCAACTGTAGGTAGAAAACAGTTTTAAGCTTATAGACCGGGCACAAATGAACAGGCAGACAGAAATCACCATCACATAATACGTCCACCTTTTGGGCGGGCATCAGTGTCCAAATTATCAGAAATGAAAGCTTATTGGTCCTTTCTTGGAATAGTAGGATAAACTTCTCCGTATTTAGCATATTTATATCAGTTATCAATAGTTTAAAAACTTACCCCAGGTTAAAGAGAAAGGGGAGAGACAAGGAGAATGAACCCAGCAGAGCTAATGCGGTATGGCAATGCTCATGTCACTGCTATCAGGGCAAGATAGTATTGTGTAAGGATTGACTTGGATTATAGTGCTAACTATGATTCTAGAGGTACTGGAATGGCAGATTCCAAGATAAACTAGGCCATTTGGTCCCAGACAGACGGAAAATTAAAATTCGCTTTTGAATGGAATTTTTTCTTTTATATGACTATCTGGAGTCAAAATAATAGAAAAATAATTATTCCAGAGCAAGGACCCGTGAAATTTTACACTTCTAGAGGAATTATAAAATTTAGCTCCTATATTCAAGGTGTGGCCTTACTGTTGGTCATGAAGTAACGATCGAACTCAAAGGGTACCAGATACATGATTACACGTGGTGAAAGCAGCAAGTGGTTGTTGTTGAGTTCGACCCGACAACCTGGTATTAATTTCATGAACTAAAAATGTACAAATATCGAACAATCATCGATAAAGTTACGCTCGTCGCTTGAAGCGAACGTTATTGTAGCGAATGTTATTGTATTGGACCAACAACTGAAACCGAAGAAATAACGAAAACTTGATGAAACGAGAAGACTTTACCATATACGAACAACACGCTTTGCAAATGGCGCCGAGAAAGAACGAAAACGAGGCTCATCCGGCAAAGTTGTATGAGAGGTGAAAGGTCGAATGTGTGTGATCGTTTATGTCGAAGTTTGACCAATTTGACGATCACAGCATATGAATGACGTTGAACACATTAAAATTGTTACACTGATTAATTTGACCAACTCGCGAAAATGTATTGGAGGCCATGGATGGTTCTACAGTCGCGTGGACATTTTAGCACATTTTTCACACCGTACTATTCAGCCGTGTGATCGTCAGTGTTCTTGACAAATTGACCTGACGTTCACAGCCAACGATTGTAAGGCTTTTTTAAAATAGTTAAACAACCTAAAATTAAAAAAATAACATTTATCACACAAGAACAAGCTCAGATTTAACACATCAAAGCGTTAAATCTACAGGATTTAGATCACCTATTATCTAAAATGCGTATCAAAGATGGCCACTTTTTCTTCGGGAATATTTGCTGTCAAACTTTCAGTTGTTCTCGACATAAAAATTTGAAAATATATAAAATCATTTCATTGCGTGACCTGTGCTTGATATTCATGTTAGAACTCAATATTCTTTATAATTTTGACTGATAAAATATCTGCAACTGGTAATAAAACTGATTTTTAATGTGTTGAAAAATTTGACATGCACGTGGCCTAGAATATCTTAGAAGCTGCCGAATATATCGCATATCTCAGAGTGTAGTGAACAGATCTATCTGGAATTGCAATTTTATTTCAAGACTGGAATGATTTTAAATGTATTATCATGTACGGTATATGGTCGGTGTGTTTTTTGTCATCAAGTTGTGATATCAAAATATGTCATTCGTTTTCATCGATAGAGAATGCCACTTTACTCACCTAACCAATTCCTGTCCAGGTATATAGCCACAAAGGAGGGTGGAATTGTAAAGTAGTCCACAAAGGAAAATAGTTCCAGCCAAAACCATAATTTATCATTTGCAGCGACAAACTGTAAAAAGAAAACGAGATCAATGAATAAAACTACACAATTTACAAATATTAATACTGTACATGTAAATTCATCATGCTGATAACTAAAGTACTGTGGCTACATGCAATTCTAAGTAAGCATCGCGAGTGTTATTCTCCACCATGTTCAACAACCACTTATCTGCTACATTTCGGAGAAATTATAAATCTTCCTGACAAAGACGATAGTTACGTATCAACCTTGAAGTTGTCTGTCATGTGGTAAAAGTGTTTTGATTGGTTGCTGAGTATTACTATTGTTACACTCTGGGGGAAATCAATGTTACATGTGGGAGAATGACATATCATTGTCCCAAATCGGGGCACTTCTGGTTTTGCAAAAAAAAGGGTGAAAAAAAAAAATTGAACTTCATCATACCATTTTGTTTTTACGAACATGAGGATGTAGTAATGCCGGATTCCAGATTGTTATTGTTAATCCTCGCGAGACAAACAGTTTGACACTGCGCAGCAGCAGGTGCATTTTTTCCTCTCCTGCCTATTACTACAGCATAGGAAATATATTTATTCAATGATAAACTAGACTGTTTTCAACCGGAAATTGCCAAATTATTATCAATGTAAGCTGTAGCCTGTAGAGTAATGGTCATTTAATTTCTTAGAATACGAGACACATAATTTATTTTACACGTATAGGATAATTTGTTTAAGAATTATACAATTATATCGGAAATCGGGTATTAAGAGTTGTGTGGGTTAAGTACATCTATGAGAGAGCTCACCCTGATAAAGAAGTAGATCATAAAGAAGACATTGAAGGCGAGGTCGACCTGCTGGGTGGTACTCTCAGCCCAGGGTACACATGTCTCCACTGCCACATTCCTGTAATAAACAACTTATACATTCAGAAACAACACAGGATGTATTGGTTGTCAAGAAGTGAAGAAAATTGGAATTCAGACACCGCATTTTCAAATCCTAACTAAATGCCTGATGTACATCTGGTTTCCATATAAGTCATTCAAAGATGTTAGTTCTAAAAATACTGCAGCGCAAGACCACATATTTTGATATATGCCGTAAGATTTATCAGTATCTGGTCGGTTCTTTCAAACTTGTGTCGGCTAGGAGTTTGATATGTTACTATATGTAGAACCTTAATTTAGCATTTTACTTCCACATTCGATACGACAAGCTCGACTTGAGCAATCCAAACCATATTTTCCACAAAATGAAAGTCCAACTTACTCTGAAGCATCTATGAAGTAGATTATCAATGATGCAATACTGAGCAGGAAAACGAGACCCACCTGAAAAACACACAATATTAAAATCATGAAATACATGTACCGGGTACGGCCGTACAAACTACAGTCAGTCTCTCAGTTGTAAGTACATGTATAAATGAGTTAAGGGGGATTTACACCTGAAATTTTGATTAATCAAATTGTCATACTCCTCATCAGTCTTTTGGCGATTTTGGTGTGGTCATGAACATTCGCACACATTTCAATCTAGATATCAGCAAGACATTGAAAGAAGAAATATGAAAAAATATAATTTCATATTTGCATTCATTTTGTACATAATTTCAGCCAATGGGACTGTCAATTAATCTGGCTTAATGCAATTAAAGATGTCTGCTGATGGTTTTTGGCTTTGGCAGCCATTTTGCCTGTTTTTCCTATTGGGTCATCTCCCTTCCCTAGGTTAAGAGATGGGGATTTCCTTTAAAAGCCTTCTAGCCGAGAATTTTGCACAGCAACATCCATCCAATTTGATAGGCATTGTCATTGTGATTATCTGCAAACACTTAGAATATAAGAAAAAGTTACATGTAAATACTATTTATATGAATTTTTCATGAATATGCTTCAAAACCAGGGCTATTCCCTATGTTTTCTGGGTTATCAAATTAAGCATGGGTCAGTCCACTTAACGTTGCCTACAGCTAAAAAATGCACACCAACCTATATTTTTTTCTTTGTTTTTCCTCATATTACACAATTATGAATGCAACAACACACATTATTCAAAAAGTTAATTACTTTGATTTACCACCAGCGGACATCCTTAAACCGCGGTCATGTTCATTAATGTGTGGTGACTGTATTAACTGCCGGTCTGCAAAGGCTGTGTATCTTGGTAAAAAAAATCTTATCTTTTCGTATTACCCGACTGACATTCCCATTGACTAAAATACATGTAACATACAAAACAAATGTAAATATGAAATTATTTTTTGTCAGTTTTCTTCTTTCAATATCTTCCTCGTGTCTAGATTGAAAAGTGGGTGAAGTTTCATTACCATTATACTCTGGACAACCCATTGGTAGGAAATTGCTAAAAGGCTGACAAGGTCAAGGAGTAGGAAAATTTGATTTTAAAATTTTCGGGTTTGAATCCCCCTTAAGTATTTATGAGTTAAGGTATTTTTTTTAGGTCATTTGAAAACTTTTTTTAGGAAACAAAATTACATAAAATATATCTGTTGAATAAATATTGAGGGAAAGGGGGAATGTCAGGTGAGAAGAGAGCTAGGGGGAATATGGCGAGGGGGTGGGGAATATATGTCGGGGGGGAGATATATCCAGGGGGCAATGGTGGGGTGGGGGGATGTCGGGGAGAGATGGGGTGGGAGAATGTTGTGATGTCGGCGGGGGAGTGGAGGGGGTGGGTGGGGGGTACTCAGAGTGAGAAGATGTTGGGGGAGGAGATCTATCCAGAAATCTTACCAAAATTCTTCCTGTAGTGCTTTGGCCAGAGATCAGTTCTCCAGCCCAATCTTTCGCCTCTGTCATCCATCCTATCTCGTGATCTGTGGTTCGCAAAAGAGCAGATTTTGGCACATTTGTTATTTGAATTTGTTTGATTCCGGCAGGTTTTTTCTTCTTTTTACAACATAGCCATGCCCCGATTCTAAATGCCAAAATAACCACCAAACCCGCTGCAAATGTTATCAAACTGGATGCTAAGAAAAGATACCATGATCGACCCCCGCTGCAGTTTTGGTCCAGTGAAACCAAACACTCGGTTCCATTGCTGGCAAACACCGAACCAGTCGATGAACCGCCGCTTTCACCCGCCATTTGTAAAGATTTCTCGCATTCCGAGTCGTGTGAATGCGCTTCTTTACGACGCAGTGCTTGTAGGAGAACTAAAAGAATCGGCCAATATCATCATCAACTCGTCCCTCACTTACGGTCATGGCAATCAAAACATCTCCAACGAAATGACAACAATATCTCGCTGAGAATCACCACGCCTGCGTCCTGAAATCATAATTATCCGCGCTGTCACAACTCCTGAATATACATGAGCACGCGCTTGCCACAGCGGCTGCGTTCGACCGCTCTGTTCCTGACAGACTGGGTTACTATCCCTTGAGCGTGAAAGCATGGGAGGTAACCTATTGTTCTTGACTCGTACACAATCCGCACAATCTCGCAGCCAAATAACCTGCTGGGCCTATTGTCGATAAGGGAATTTAGCTCTAACAGAGCTGAAAAATGAATGAAAACAGGGATACAGAAAATACGAGACATCGATGAAATTTCTCAACATAGGTTGTTGTTGTAAATCTTTAAAATCCACTCGTAAAATCGAAGGGTATTATTCTCTGGTGCTTATGAATATAAATCCCTTGGTGCTCATTCTCTAGGTGCTGTTTTGTTCCCTTATGCTTCAAACATGTATGTATACACTGGCGGCGGGCGGAAATATAAATTAAAAAGTCATTAGGGAGGGTATGTCCTCCCCAATCTATGCAGAGAGGTGCTTTCACCACTAATTAAAATACGTTTACATTATATAATTTGTCAATCACAACAAATTAATTTGCTAATGAATTAATCCATTAGTTTAAGAGTTACGGTAAGATTATCATTGCTTATGATATTCTCAGGTATTTATTAAACCAGGCTTTTCTTCAGGGTGATTATTTCTGAGCCAGCGGGAGAATTGAACAATAACAACTTATTAATTAGATTGCCACTTGAATTCCTGCTGTTTGTCGATTTTGGCTAAGTTAACGAAGCACTTCCGGTTCATCTTCTTGTCCCAGTTCGCAAATCTACCAAATGTTTGCTTCTAAAATGGATGGTGCGACCGCAGAGAACGACTGCAAGACTGTTTTACTCTGGTACATATTCCATCTGATTTTAATTTCACATTTTAATACACACATTCACGTGTATTGTACATTTTCAAAAACAAAGCGAAAAGTGCATTCGGCCAATTTAATTTGCTCATTGGTATTATGATGTGATTGAGTTACCGTAATATATAGAAAAATATATAAGTAGCGCATGATCTACATATTAGGTAATCTTAGTAAACTCAGATATAATATCACGGAATACTCCTCTGATTCACCATCTTGGTTTACCCAGATTGCATATTATGTTGGCCCCGTAACTTACATACGATGGGAAGCGCGAAATTATTTCTCCGTCCAGAGCTGCATGCAGGCCTATCCTCTGTTTTATTACCAATTTATTCATTATTTATTGCTTAGGATTTTCCGCAATACGTTGGAGCAATTCTCAACCGAACAGTGAAATTTCGCACATCATCTGGAAATGAGTTGTACATTTTAATCCTAGGATTTCAAGAATATGGAAAACGAAATAACAGTGACTTTAGTTGCTTGTTGAATTATGACACCATAGAGGCAAGTTTCTGTGTTACAACATTGCAATAAGTTCGTACTTCGAAAGTATTTGAGATTTCTTTGATTCTGATCTCATTTTCTGGATATTTTAGAATGAAAGTGCACGAATTACATAAGGATACTGTGCATAATTTCAATACTGTGGGAACAATTGGTTACACCCGACAAAATCCATTGGCCAAAGTCTAATACAATCGAATTTTCTCTCTAGGTTACGAAGCTATAACTCAATATACTCGGACCCGGGAGATTACTTCTGAACAAATGATATTTGAAACATCAAATATACCCGCATACGCGGGCCGATTCCTTCGCTAGTTAGTAACACTTTTGTTCCTAGGGGAACATTTATACACGGCAGCAATTCAAGATGGTTTCCATCGCAAGATGTTTGACTCGAAGTTTCATGTGTTTTTCTTTGATAATCTGTATTGTTATGCTTGTCCTTGGAGTATACGTAAGCAGATTTGTTTATATTTGCTGAATTATGCCAGGGTTCACAATATACTTTAAATTGGCCGAAAATATTGAACAGAAACAGTGAATTAACTACGTGTCATTTTCTCTCATCTTGTGAGGCTCTGGAAGGTTGGACCCACGCAAGACCATTAATATTATACAACAAACAACAACTACAAAAGGCTGAAATTATCTACTTCTTTGACATCTTATAAATACTCTAATGATGGTAAAATAATATTACAATGACCAGTTATATTAAAATACCACTGTCTCACTGAGAGCAGTGAAATTTTGCACACCATCTGAACATTTATGTGTCCATTTTTCTCCTGAAATTTCATGAAAATCCAACCAAAACTTTAGTCAAATTCACCAAAACGAATTTTGCACTGACATTGTTGCACACCGTGTTGAATTATGACGTCACAGAGCCAAGTCCCAATGTCACAACATTGTGCATGCAACTTGGTAACTGGTACGATATTGAAAATTTTCTTTGATTCTGAATAGAATCCCTTGCAATTTCAGAATAATTATGTACAAGTTACATAGGCCTAGAGATATTTTGCTGAATTTCACTGCTATCATGAGAGAAATTGGCTCCGATATATTTGCCGAAAGTCATGTTCCCTAGAATTGTGAGGCAGCAGCTGCGATATCTGACATATTTTCAACTTAAAGTTTCCAAAATATTCATTAGAATATTCATTTCATCCAATAGTAGGCCTAGGGTAGACTGGATCCAGTCCCTGTTTCATAATTTATATTTCAGGGGTAATAAAGGGAAGTAACTCTGCCTAAAGAAATGCTTGAAACGTGGGACTGGACGGGACATCACAAGGGAGCTAACTGTGCAAAAAAAAAATGTACAGTATATTGTGCATTTTTTGCCACCAATGAAAACTCCGTATTTTGTTCTCGCTCCCCACTCGAAGGATTTGATTGGTTCATTCATATATACACGCTGGAAGTAATGCATTCATGTGGCGTCAACAATGGGAATGACATTAACTATGGTGATGTCAGCAATGAGAATGACGGTACTACTGTGACATCACATGTGACGTGACGTTAGGATGAAATTGTTACAATTGTTGTGACTAAGGTGGAAAAAACGTCAATCATGGAGAAAAGTCACGCCTCCAGATGGAATCTTTACATGACAAAACCCATCAAAATGTCCAGTCTCTATTTCAAAAAATAAAATTCCAATTTTTTTTTTTCATTTTCTTTATTTATATATCAAAAATATATAAATTTTTAACAGTCATTTTATTATTCGGAAATAGTACATATGAAATAGACTCATCCAGGGTAATTTGATGCATTTACCAAATTTATAACAGCTATCACCGATCAAAAACATGTCCCCTCCATCTTCACTAGTGCAGGTAAATCCTAAACCCTGCCTGGACATTTTTGGTGATTCGAATGAGTTCTTGAGTCTTTGCCTCCATTATACAATCTCATACATTTCATACCCCACAGTTGTTCTGAATTTCAGCATGTCGGTATCCCAATGCTGTGGTTTATGCTTGACCATCGATGTCGATTTCAGCTTGACACCAAAGTACATGTAGTTCTGCCAGCGATGAAATCCAAACCTGTCACATCTCAAACTGCACAGCGGCTTGGTCTAATCAGCTTGCTTAGCTTGCCTACTGATTGGGTTGATTTAGAGGGAACCCCTTGATCTATTTATATCCAGAACTACTATGGGCAACTAACCAAGCCAGTATATCGATCCTAACAGATCGATCGATACACTGGTTCGCGAGGATGGTCCTCCAGCTGACATATTGAATGACCATTGTTCTGTTCTCTCACTATATGGTATATGTATATTGCTAGCCCCTCATTGGTTGTCTCTCAACTTTCCCTTTCAGATAATGAATACCAGCGAGTATGATGTCTTTGTTATGGACTATGGAGAAAGAAAGGGTAAGATCTTCACAGGTGAATATATAAATTTCATCTCTCTGCGTGCAGTGAATGATGAACCAGGCTATTTATTTCTCTCACTTGGTATGATTTGTTGTTTTATTTGTATGTGCCAAAGCATCAGTCATCACTTCTAAAATGTTCTACACTTCACCGAACCCCAGATAACCAACTGTCATGTCTGGTCACACACACATCAAACCGGCCACCCAGATGTTATGCAGATAATCGCCCCCACCAACCCACAGATATCCAACCATCGAACCAAACTCCGAGATGCTCACATACCAAACCACACAACCACCCATATGTCCACACAGAAAAACACCCTGCACACACATGACCACACTCATAGACACACACCCATATGTCCACACAGAAAAACACCCTGCACACACATGACCACACTCATAGCCACACACCCATATGTCCACATATCAATCCACCCACCCAAAGGTACATATACATATAACCATCCACTCACCTGTCTGCAGATGTATCTATCCATCCACATCTCCACAGATTGAACTATCCATATCCAGATATCAAACCACCCACCAAAATGTCCACACATCCACCACCCACCGAAACATCCACATGTATCAAGCCAGTTACCACCCAGATGTCTACACATATAGCCACAAAACCAGATGTCTACATATCAAATCATCCACCTAAATATCCTCACATATAACATGAATTCCACCGTGACGGAATCACAGTTTGGAAGGTACTTCAAAAATATTGCGGTTTTCATTTTCATTACATAGCCTTTGGAAATGTCCGTGAGTGAATCACAGTGAAAGTCCTCCATTTTGACTAATGCTTCTCTATTTTTTTTTTTTATTTTTTTTTTGCTGCTCGGTTTTTATATTATTATTCTTTTTTGAGAATTTTGAATTTCCCAAGTTGACCAGGTTGTCCACATTTCAAAATACCCACTTTGATATCCACTTACCAAACCATTCACTCAGATGTCCACGTATCGAACCTCCAAACCAGCTGTCCACATATCAAACCTCCCAACCAGCTGTCCACATATCAAATCTTCCAACCACCTGTGGAGCAAGTTATCAAACTTTCCACCAGATGCCCACTTAGCAAACCTTCCAATCAGATGTCCACTTATCAAACCTCCCAACCAGCTGTCCACACATAAAACCTCCCAACCAGCTGTCCACACATAAAACCTCCCAACCAGCTGTCCACACATAAAACCTCCCAACCAGCTGTCCACATATCAAACCTCCCAACCAGATGTCCACTTAGCAAACCTTTCTTCCAGATGTCCACTTATCCAACTTCCCATCCAGATGTCCACTTATAAAAGCCCCCACAGAAATCCACTTAATAAACCACCCACCCAGATATGCACATATCCAACTACATGTGCGCATCCATGCACCCATATGTCCACTTATAAACCTCTCACCAGATGCCCGCTTATTAAACCTCCCACCAGATGTTCACATATCAAACCTCCCAACCAGCCGTCTACTTTAACAGACCTTCCAACCAGATGTCCACTTGGCAAGCCTTCCAACCAGATATCCACTTATCCAACCTCCCAAGCAGATGTGCACTTATGAAACCTGCCAACAAGCTATCCATATATCAACCTCCAAACAAGCTGTCCACTTCTAATATCAACTGAGCAAACCTTTCAACCAGATGTCCACTTATCAAACCTCCCAAGCAGATGTCCACTTATAAAACCTCCACATATATTCACTTAATAAACCACCCACCCAGATATTCACACATCTAACTACATGTGCCCACTCATGCACCCATATGTCCTCTTATCATACCTCCCTCCAGATGTCCACTTATTGAACCTCCCACCAGATGTTCACATATCAAACCTCCCAACCTGCTGTCCATTTATCAAACCTCCGAGCCAGCTGTTCAATTATCAAACCTGCCACAAGATGTCCACTTATCAACCTCCAACCAAATGTCCACTTATCAAACCTCTCACCATGTGTCCATTTATTAACCTCCCACCAGATGTTCACATATCAAACCTCCCAAAGAGCTGTCCACTTATCAAACCTTCCACAAGATGTCCATTTATCAAACCTCCCAACCAGCCGTCTACTTATCAGACCTTCCAACCAGATGTCCACTTGGCAAGCCTTCCAACCAGATATCCACTTATTCAACCTCCCAAGCAGATGTGCACTTATGAAACCTGCCAACAAGCTATCCATATATCAACCTCCAAACAAGCTGTCCACTTATCAAACTTTCTAATATCAACTGAGCAAACCTTTCAACCAGATGTCCACTTATCAAACCTCCCAAGCAGATGTCCACTTATAAAACCTCCACATATATTCACTTAATAAACCACCCACCCAGATATTCACACATCTAACTACATGTGCCCACTCATGCACCCATATGTCCTCTTATCATACCTCCCTCCAGATGTCCACTTATTGAACCTCCCACCAGATGTTCACATATCAAACCTCCCAACCTGCTGTCCATTTATCTAACCTCCGAGCCAGCTGTTCAATTATCAAACCTGCCACAAGATGTCCACTTATCAACCTCCAACCAAATGTCCACTTATCAAACCTCTCACCATGTGTCCATTTATTAACCTCCCACCAGATGTTCACATATCAAACCTCCCAAAGAGCTGTCCACTTATCAAACCTTCCACAAGATGTCCATTTATCAAACCTCTCACCAGATGTTTACTTATCAAACCTCTCACCAGATGCCCACTTATCAAACCTCCCACCAGATGTCCACTTATCAAACCTTCCACCAGATGTTCACTAATATCATACCTCCCTCCAGATGTCCACTTATTGAACCTCCCACCAGATGTTCACATATCAAACCTCCCAACCTGCTGTCCATTTATCAAACCTCCGAGCCAGCTGTTCAATTATCAAACCTGCCACAAGATGTCCACTTATCAACCTCCAACCAAATGTCCACTTATCAAACCTCTCACCATGTGTCCATTTATTAACCTCCCACCAGATGTTCACATATCAAACCTCCCAAAGAGCTGTCCACTTATCAAACCATCCACAAGATGTCCACTCATCAAACCTCCCATGCACAGAACTCTCCACCATTAAACACATAATAGTGTTTGGAGTCATTCTGGCAAAAATGTATCATTTGGACAAGAATTAATACACATATATTATTCTATTATACGTGTATTGGATTAAGACTCCTATACTTCATGTACATGATATAAGGATCAAGACGGTGTAAACAATATTTTAATCCCTGACAATTCAACCCCCCTATCAAAATTTGACCACTCTCTGAAATCATTGAAATAACAGAGATATAATGGATTATCTGCATGATTTTTTTACTATTTCGTCATCCTCTTGTTGATCACTCGCAGATTTTATGGTGGAAATTATCACTTCCTGTGATTGAATTATTAGAGGGATTAGCGTAGCCGAGTCTGGGGAGAACCGTCTAGACAATGGATCATTCCATGAATTATTTATACCGATGTGTAGTCAAGCTGTTGAGCCGGAGGTTATCCACAGTATTAACACAAGTCCCTCATTGAGTGTCAGCCCAATAAGATAACATGAATTAATATGTTTCCAGATAATCATATGAATGGCGATAGCAATGCAGCCCTGAATGAGGATATTAAGGCGCCTATCATCATCTGGTGGACCCCCTTAACTGGGGAGAGAGGGAGGGTCAAACAGTGTGGACAGGTGGAGTGCTACTTCACTGTGGACCGACACTACAGACATCATAATCAGACTAAGGTATAGTAAGTGCTGCAATGCCAGCCATTTAGGCTCAGTTCACTGAGTTTGTACTTGTCAGGCAGAAAGGATCCCGGGGGGGGGGGGGGGGGTATTGTTATATGCCCACCGTAAAATGACATGGATTTCATTCTGCAGTGAGGAGCCACCTTAAAGTACAAATCTGTGGAATAATTCCGGTACCGGTACATACATGTAGTAATGTACGTAATTGCCGGAGAGTGGTTTTTTATATTAATTCTATTACGAGCCATTCTATAATTAATTATGCATATTACTACATAAAACACTCAAATGTTCGAATGTTGTGATATGACTGAAAGGTGGTTGAATGTGATGACAAATCATACTCACTCACTTAGTCCATTTATTCAGATTGGCCATGCTAATGATTTTGCACCGGTATACCCCCCACCCCCTCCCCCTTAACACCTCTAATATCTTCTGTAATAAACTATTATTCGATCTATTGTAGATGATGTTGATGTTCAATTTTCAGTGAATGTTTGAAACTGAAAATCAAGTAAATGTAATTTACATGGCATCTAAGGTTGATTTAAACTGTGTATGTATTTATTCGATGAGAAACTGGTATCGGCATCTGTCTTTGCCTATATGAATGTCTCTGCGAAAGTTGACATTAATCCGACCCCTTTTGCAGCATATCTCTCATATCAGGCCATGTCTGTTCATATTCCCATATAATACCACGTGAAACCTATGTGGGCTAACGTGCTGGGATGAGCCTGTATGAAGCAGGTGGCCAGTCCCGGTGCTTGACACGAGCTGCGGCATGATGCGCTCCAGCATCGTTTCTCTCAGTGTGTCTTTTATATTTTTAATAAAATACTGATTAAAGTAATGATTTAAATTATATGGAAAAAAAAGAATCCCATATTAACTTGATCATGGGATGAAAATTCTCATCTCGAGAAGGAAAGCTCAGTTTGGATGTACTTTTCTTCTCTCGCCCAGGAATTTTCACCCCATGATCAAGTTATATGGAATCCGCTTATTCCCACATTGGTATAGGGCAAATACTTGCTCATGAATGGATTTTTTTTATGATATTCTACTCTAACTTGTCTTTCACAGGCGTTCATCTTTTACGGGACAGATGTCAAACCACTGGACCTACCACTGCCCAGGAAACCAGGCGAGGAATGGTCACTGTTACACGAGGAATCGCCCAAAAATGCATACTTTCTGTCTCACGAAGATTTCATTACCGTTTTCAACCACACCTCCACATTTCGCCGTGAATCTGACCAGCCAATCACGACGCAGTATCTGCCGAGCATCGAATGGCTGGAGAGTAAACGTTACATGGTTTCGACCAGTGAGAAGAATAAGTTTCAGAAAGAATTGTCTCCCTTGTTTTACACGCACAGTGATTGTGACCCACCCTCTGATAGAGATTCATACGTCAGACTTCTCATGGAACGTATCCATGTGGACTCTTATGGAAAATGTCTGCATAACAAGGACCTTCCATCTTAGTAAGTTAAACACATCATCTAAAGCTGACTAAACTTAATCTCAAGTTTCACAGGCACTCTGGGGCACATACAGGATCAAATACATACCGTTAACTGGTACCCAAATTCCAGAAATTGACAGAAAACTCCCGAATCACAGATTTTGTCTTTTAACATATTGTTTAAATCTACATTCTTTTGCAAGTTTAGGGGTTGAAAGTCTTAAAACCTTTCTTATTGTAAGGGTTTCTTTATAATTTTGTGCATATTTACTTTGTATATTGAATCTTGAGAAAAAGTAATTCGTTTTGACATTATTCTATCCAAGCAACTGAAATAGAATCTTCGTACACAAGTGGACTTTTCCGTTCATGCTATGAATTAACCTTGATAAATCAGCCCATTGGCTGACAAAATGTCATGATTTCAACTCCATTTTAATTTGGAAATTTGGGTTATTGATTGGCTGTTCTATGTATCTACAGCTGCCACCCCTCTGCTCTATTAGGAGGAATAACATTACGTCACCCTATATACAGTCGTTGGGTATGTTCTGATTGGCTTGTCTCTGGCTTGTAGATGAAAGTTACCCCTCAGATTTTAAATGTGAAGTGCAAAGGTTTTAATATTTTTCTTTTTTTTTTGCTCTCCATGGGTTAGCTAATGTTGTACCTATCAATCTATTTACTTTGTTTGCTTTTATTTGAAGTATTTTGTTTCCTAGTAGCTTTGGAAAAGTGCTTCAGAATTGGTATCTCAAATCCCGCCAGTTTTAGAAATGAAATCCACATCGCTTATCTACCCTTGTTTGACGCTGGTTAGTGACGTCACATCAGACCACCTGGCTTGACGTCAAAACTTGTAACGTTGAGTCTTCGGGAGACTGGTCTGATGTGACGTCACAATCAAGGAAAGATAAGCAATGACGGTTTGCAAATCAGAATTCAGCTGGGCTTTGGGTACCAATTAGTTAAAAGCTTCTAGCAGACAAAGTACTTCACAATAAACCAAGCAAAGTAGACAGAAATATCGATCTATCATTGTTCAACTAAAATAAAATATAAAAAGGAGACTCTAAAAACCTTTGCATTTCACCTTTAATGCTTTCATTGGTCTGATCACAGGCCCTCAAAACAAGAGTTTTGGGGGGTGTGAGCGGTGGTATTACGGTGAAGTGTCGAAATATGGGGTCTCTATATATAACCCCATGCTTTTTTAAGGTCTGAAATGCACTTTGGGTGAATCGAGAAATAAATGGTTTACCTCCAAACAAAATACATCAATTTATTTCACAAGTGTCCATCTATATATTCCTGTCATCAAATTAGTAAATTTGTGCAATTTTTTACCTTTGCCGGGTGATTCAAAATCCAACATAACTGTTCATCCCTTCTGATACACCAAGATTATGGCGGGATTTGTTCTCAATTCTGATTGGTCAGTCGCGACATGCCTCCGGCAAAGAGGTCACGCACTGATCAGCTGACCAATCAGAATTGAGAACAAAGCCCGCCATAATCTTGCGCTGGATTTTGAATCGCCCGGCAAAGGTAAAAAATTGCTCAAATTTACTAATTTGACAACGGGAATATATAGAGCTGATGTATTTTGTTTGAGGTAAACCGTTTATTTCTCGATTCACCCAAAGTGCGTTTCACACCTTGGTGTATTTTTATATAAAGCATGGGGTTATATATAGAGACCCCATATTTCGACACTTCACCGTAATACCACCACCCACACTCCCCAAAACTCTTGTTTTGAGAGCCTGTGGTCTGATCTATCATGGCTAATTTGAAGTGTGGATGAAGAGTGGACTTGTGTATGAAGATTCTGAAATAGGGGTTAATGATGAATAACATCATCACTTGCATTGGGGTTTTTTTTTTTTTTTTTTCCAGTCTTCAAGATCCCATTGAAGGAATGGAGCATAAGGCGTTTTATAAAATACAGGCAAAATATAAATTTAGTCTGGCATTTGAGAATGGTATATGTAATGACTACATCACAGAAAAGATCTGGCGACCTCTGATGCTGGGATCTGTACCTATCATATTCAGTTCTCCCACAATAAAGGTAAGACCATCAATGCTTATTTTTTTGAAAATACTTTTGGAACCCATACTGTACAATCAAATAACAACTAGCAGAATTCTCGTACTTGGGCTCATGTATCATGTTATGCGAACCTGAGGGTACTGCATTCAGTAGATCATAGAGACGTTGTAATTCAAGAAAGGGATAGTTGTGCAGCATTCAGACAATCAACGGGAATTACATCAACTGCTGAGCTGTTAGACTCCCTCGCCGAGATTCGCTGTTGATCCCTAACCCAGGAGTGAATGGGCCTGATTAGTTTTTTTTTTGCTGATCTCTTTTGATATACAGACGATAAAAGTCTGAAATTACACTATGTGTCCGCAAACTACATTTTGTGACATACATGTACCGGTACTAAAATATTAGACTTCAATTAAAACATGGTTTAATTTTTACAGTAAACTTTGTCTATCTGGCCTACGCATCTAAATGCATGTTAAGAGTCAACAGCTCAGTCATGCCAAACATCACCACACTCGAGCGCCTGTTGGTCAAAATGAGCCTTGACATATGCCCGCGCTGAAGAATAGGCTGGCATTGTTGATCAGATGATAAGAGCATCTCCGTGGTATGGGATGTGTTCCAGCAGACCGCTAATTTATTTCATTTTAAACATGTTATTTAGGCTTGATTCAAGAGTTCAGTGTTTATTACCTGGACAGTCGGAAAGTCGCATTATCATTTATATGAAAATTCACTGATGCAGCATCCTACGCTTAGCCCTAATTTTAATCCACCAGTGAAATTGTTTTTATTATTTTATTTTCCAGGATTACCTGCCAGATCCGCATTCCGCCATACTGTTAACTGATTTTTCTTCTGTAGACGAATTGGCGGAGTTCATCAAGAAACTTGATAAAAATGACAGCGAGTATGAAAAGTATCTTCGCTGGAAAGACACCGGTGTTACGAATGAATATTTGAAGAAAGTTATGGAGGAAAGAATCTGGGGTATCAATAACGACTACACACGACCGAACTTTATCGATGGCTTTGAATGTGTCGTCTGTAACAGAATCCATGAGAATATGAAACTGAAGGCTGCTGGGAAGGCAGAAAACTTGCACCAAGCCAAGCATTCACATTACGGTTGCCCAAGACCGCAGAAATTCGACGGATCAGGAAGAATGGTGTACGATGAAGCTTGGGGGTATATGTGGGACTCGGCGGGACAACTGGCTAAAGCTTTAGGGCATTTGGTGAGAAAGAACGAAGTTTTCACAAGACAAGAGTTATATGATCTGGCTTATTCTTATAAGAAGAGTTTGCATTTCAGAGACTTAATCTGACAAGAGGTGAATATGTAAACTTAGGAAATATATATTTTTATTTTTTTAAGAAAAAAATATTTTTTTATAATTTTTTTTAAATATTTTGATTTTAACTGTACATGGATCAGTTAATGATACATTTTATATTAATTCAATTACAGAAAGTGCAATTTTTCACCCAGATATTCAGGGATGATCAAATTAATTAGAATGGCAGATTTTTAATAATGATAAATGGATGTTGTTCTACCTTTCACAATTTATCTGATTCTGTTAAAGATGTAATCAGCCTCACAATGGATGGATTTTGTAAACTCTCCCCTGTGCGTTTTCCAGCAGGGATGATTACTAAAGCATCGTATGTGTTATATTTGATGATAGTAGGATCGCCATATACAGCGAATGTAAGAATATTTTGTCATAGAAATTTGAAACTCTACCCGCTTTGACGGGTTTTTGCATTGTGTGTGTTGTACGCAGAGAGGAAAATGACGTCACTGCAAGACGTATGAGTGATGTAGCGACACTGACAAATTTGAATGTTGAACAGCTGCAGCCATGGGATAACGTCATGGCTCATGCCTAAGGTTCGGTAATGTCGCATAGCATACGTTGGTAGAATGCACCACACGTGTATATGCTTGTTGACACGGTCGTGGAATTTTTTTAAAGATCAATTCCTTCTATTTCCTCGTGAATGGTAGGAACAAGTTTAGAACATATGTCACTTTCGCTTAGTTTGAGAGACATCAATTTCAGCCTACATGTAGATTTGAGGCTGATTACATCTTTAAATTTTTGGATAATTTATCATGCATTTATTGTTACCATATACATGTAGTTAAGATCTCCAATAAGACTATAAATTTAAACTTGTGCACATCAATGAAATTTAAGGCATGAGCTTTCCGCTCTCTTGCTTATTTGTCTCTTGCTTATATGTCTCTTGCTTATTTGTTCACTTGGTAAAAGCCCTGGTAGGAGGGTAGAAAGCTCATGCATTAATTTGTTGACATGAAGAAGCTCATAGTTTATATCATTATGTATGGTACATGTATCACCTCTCAAATTTTTTTCCTCGGTTATCGACTCAGTTTGCCCTACGGCAGTCATATTTCAATTAGTGATGTCCTTTAAAAGATGGTTCAGCCAAGTTTTTTTGTGCACTGGGGCGAAGAGGAAATGTTTGTTTGTTTCATTAGAGTAATTTTTGAGAGAGAAAGAATAAATTAGTTATCAGTGATGAGTTTCATGCATTGTTTAACTTTAAAGCTGATTAATATATTACATAATTTTTTTAAATGTTGCAATATTGTTTCTATTCTTGCATTATCAATTTTGAAATGTTCAATCATGTAGATATCATCCTTTGCAATATTACGGTCACATTTAGCTTTCAGTTTTTATCAAACCCATAGCTTCAGCTGTGGGAAGTTCGATTTAGGGATCTGGGGGGTCTGTGGAGCTGTGTATTTGTTCCTGTCCCTGTCCGAAAAAGTTGTTGGACTATTCCGAGAGCTTACATCATGCTACACTTACTGTATTCAACCCATGCACTACCCTCCGGAGTATTTCCCTACCCACGGTCACCTCACCCCACCCTCTGTCTCCAAATTAACCCTCGCCCAACCCTAATATATTGCATTCAAGCTTATGTATCCAATATTTCTTGACAGAAAGTTGAAATTTGTGTGTAGTCTGCAATGTTGGTATAATTCTGCCACCCATCGATGAATTGCAACCCCAAAAGGGCTCGATTTCTCAGGCGGAGCCCCATGTTTAAATTTGACTTTGATTTACTTAATACTGATGAATACTCAATTCCCTCTAGTTATAACAACTCAAACATCTCCTGAACTCAGTTCATTATTACTGAAGGCAATTTACAACAGCAGGCCTTCAAGTGCCTCCTTTATTTCCTATAATTCTTATATTTTTGAGTCATTCCTATATTTTACTCAAAACCTCCCTTATTTCCTATTGTGACTTTTTCTTATGAAAACTTTCACCAGTGCTCTGAAATGAGTCAAACTGGAATGACAGAGAAAATGTTATTGGCTTGCATTGCTAACAAATATGAAAAAATTAAATATCTCTTTGTTGAACCGAACAATGGCAGGGGTCTCCTCAATCACTATCAGCGGAAATAATTATGTCTCCCCCAACTATGTTGGGGGGGAGACATCTAGTGTTTGTGCTGTCTGTCTGTCTGTCTGGATGGATGGATGGATGGATGTCTGTCCGTCCCCTTGCCTTGTCTGCAAGATATCTTGAGAACTACTGGATGGAATTTCACCAAACTTGGATGGAAGCTTCACTGGGATAGCCCCCTCATTTGATTAGGTTTTGGTTTATGTGCGTGCATTCATCCGTGTCCTGTCAGTCGGTCCGTCCATCTACTTGTACATGTATATACAGGCCTTGTCTGCAAGATATCTTGAGAACTACTGGACGGAATTTCACCCCACTTGAATGGAAGCTTCAGTGGGATAGCCCCCTCATTTGATTAGGTTTTGGTGTGTGTGCGTGCATTCATCCATGTCCGGTGTCCATCCGTCCGTCCATCTACTTGTACATGTATATACAGGGCTTGTCTGCAAGATATCTGGAGAACTACTGGACGGAATTTTACCAAACTTGGATGGAAGCTTCATTGGGATAGCCCCCTCATTTGATTAGGTTTTGGCGTATGTGGGTGCATTCATCCATGTCCGGTGTCCATCCATCCGTCCATCTACTTGTACATGTATATACAGGCCTAGTCTGCAAGATATCTTGAGAACTACTGGACGGAATTTCACCCCACTTGGATGGAAGCTTCAGTGGGATAGCCCCCTCATTTGATTAGGTTTTGTTGTGTGTGCGTGCATTCATCCATGTCCGGTGTCCGTCCGTCCGTCCATCTACTTGTACATGTATATACAGGGCTTGTCTGCAAGATATCTGGAGAACTACTGGACGGAATTTCACCAAACTTGGACGGAAGCTTCATTGGGATAGCCCCCTCATTTGATTAGGTTTTGGTGTATGTGGGTGCATTCATCCGTGTCCAGTGTCCGTCCATCTACTTGTACATGTATATCCAGGCCTTGTCTGCAAGATATCTTGAGAACTACTGGACGGAATTTCACCCCACTTGGATGGAAGCTTCAGTGGGATAGCCCCCTCATTTGATTAGGTTTTGTTGTGTGTGCGTGCATTCATCCATGTCCGGTGTCCATCCGTCCATCCATCTACTTGTACATGTATATACAAGGCTTATCTGCAAGATATCTGGAGAACTACTGGACGGAATTTCACCAAACTTGGATGAAAGCTTCATTGGGATAGCCCCCTCATTTGACTAGGTTTTGGTGTGTGTGCATGCGTTCATCCGTGTCCGGTGTCCGTCGGTCCGTCCGTCCATCTACTTGTACATGTATATACAGGCCTTGTCTGCAAGATATCTTGAGAACTACTTGACGGAATTTCACCACACTTGGATGGAAGCTTCAGTGGGATAGCCCCCCTCATTTGATTATGTTTTGGTGTGTGCGTGCATTCATCCATGTCCGGTGTCCGTCCGTCCGTTCATCTACTTGTACATGTATGTACAATGAAAATCGCTTCTTTGTAATTAATATTTTTAGATACGCAGCTTTGTTTAAGATACTTATTGCTACATTAATTTTACAGCACTTTCCCTTAAATTATGTGCCCATTCAAGGCAAGGTGGGAGGTTGGGGGAGACGTATGTTTTTGCTCAAAAAAACAACCAGCATAGGCTTCATGCCGGAGCGGCAACTCAAGGGTCAAAGCGGAACCTCTAGTTTCATTAAACACCAGAAAAACTACCAAGTTTGGAACCTACAATGTAGTAGTGACTGATCTTAAACTTCTTTATTTCCTATATTTTTATAAGAAAATTCCTATATTTCTCCCAGTACATTTTGGTAAATTTCGCTGTGAGCCACTTGAAGGACTGCAACAGGTACGCATTGAGGAGTGAACAGCAGTGATGGGTTTCTGTCTCTTCCAAACACACCTGACAGAGTATATCGAAGGAGAAAATGCTGAACTCTCACCTGCACCAATATCTCTGGAAATATTACCCATTTTAGGGCATCGAAAATCCATGCAAAACTTGGTCCTTAATTTTTTGTGCATTGCTAATAGATGGAAGCTGAGGGTATAAGAATTTCAGAGATCCATTGTGTCCGAAAATTTTGAAAGCTCACATTTTATATTTTCCAGTTTGACCACACATGTTTTGCATTTGTATATCACCATATATTTCATGAGATTGACCTTTATGAAATTATTCCCACCGTTCAGAGATTCAAAGTAATATATTAAAGTCGTTTCATTCATGGCAAAGATTTGAAAAGTACACAGATCTGAGGAGTCCTCGTACTGGACAAATAATATTGAAATAAACCAAACAAATCATAGATGAGGCTCATTTTGAGGTCAAACATATTCTTAACGGTTCTAAAAAATCGGGTCTCGACACCCCAGATTTTTTCGATGCTAAAATGTTGTGAGGGATTATATTTGACATTTAATAGCGGTTTACTGTTTTGGGGAATTATCGAAGTTGGAATTTTTTTTTTGAAACCCTGCATTTTCACCGTGACCTCCTGACCAATGACGTCGAAGTCTGATTACGATCGTTCGTAGCCAGCAATCGTAGCGAATGTTCTAGGCGACGTTTTCATTGCAACGCCAACTACGTCACAAAGCTAAAACATAATGCCTTTGTTGACATCATCATATCGTCATACCCAATTGTTGTGCAACATGCGTCACAATAGGACGTCCGACACAATCAACTAGTCGATATTATGCGACGAGATCGAATTCAGACTTGGACGTCACAGTTCATAGGTTACGGCTTCAATATGTTTTTCACCACATCTGTTTTGTTGCGTTGAAAAGTCCAGTTTGATGTCATTTTTCATACTAAATTATGAACTTGTTATTTCACGTTTTCATACAAAGTGTGCATGGGGTCTTCGGTAGAACCTTTCATGTTATGACTGTAGAGCAATTCATTCATACCAATATGTTTTAGCTTCTTGTATTCGTGCAATTCATGCATACGCCCACCTAATCATCTTGATTGTGATAAAATGACGATGCAACCTTGCCAACTATTGTCTCATTGGTGAAACCATGGTGATATATATTTTCATATCATCCGAGATGATTGTCATACATGTATATATGGCATTTTTCAAAGCTGTGTTCTGGAGGGAGGTTAGGGTGGAGCTCCTACTCTGGACCCTCTCTCTCATATTAATGACTCCATACATGTACATACTTGTTTGTGTATTAACATATAAACTACATGTACTGCCTGTTTCACATTATGAGGCAACAGGATTTTTGGCAATTTTTCTTACAGCGGTGAAATTTCACATATCATCTGAACTTTGTTTGTGTGGATTTTTATCCTGAAATTTCATGAAAATCCAATCAAAACGTGGATTAAATTCATGAAAGCGAATTTCACTCTGGCAATTTTGCATGATAAATTGTGATGCCATAGTGGCCAGTAACAACATTGCAAGCCCAATGTCATTGTGCTTTGAAAATATCATGCAAGGTACCTGTATTGGAGATTTTCCTTGATTCTGAATAGATTCCCTTGAAATTTCAGAATAAACAGGGTTCACACACCTCCTGAAGAGTCCTAAAAACTCATGGAATTTAATTGCTAACCTGCAAGCCCTGAAATATGCTTAAAAATGTAGTTAAGCTCTTGGAAACTCCTGGAAGAATTGCACTTTCATCTTTAGGAGAACCAGCGTTTTGATGCCGTGCATTACTGTGCGAACATTTGTTCCTGAACTTCGATAATTTGCTCATTTTGTTGAAAGTTATTATATTTAAGACTCCTGCAAAATTAAAATGTTTGACCTGGAAAGTCCTAGAAAACTCGTAGAATTTTTTCCTGCTGCAAGTGTATGAATCTGTATATAAAAATGCACAAATTACAAATAGATTCTGTGAATAATTTCACAGCTCTCAGAAAAATTGGCTCCGATATATTGTCGATAATCCCGTTCCCTCGTAATGTGAGACCGACAGTAATACATCTGAACGTATCATACTCATCTATAATACATGTGTTCAGTATTACTGTCATAGTTTGTTATGCATGTTGAAATACTCCTATACTAATGAGTAGTTTCAAGTAAATGTATTCATAACACTATCAACATGGTTACTGTCAAGTGATATGTTTTTTTCATTATGTCTGTCATTGATGAATAAGGTGACTGGCCACCTTGGGGTATGATTGACTGTTTGGAACTGTAGAACTTCAATGGACACTATTTTCAATTTTACTGCCTGTGTGTAGCTATATTATTCACTTCGCCTTATATTCTTCACTTCTCTTTATATTCTTCACTACTCTTTATGACAAGTATGAACGCTGATGTTTTTATTTTTGTGTATGGTTGGGTCGTGAACCCAGACCTCCTAGATAAATCCCCATTGAAGGAACAGCATAAGACTGGAAAAACTGTATGCACCTTACATCTTCCTTAGCTGATGAAAAGTTCAACCAAGAGCCAAATACACTTGTCCCTCACTATAACATGGCTCATCATAAAGTGGGTGTCAGTACAGCATGGTCACTGTTCTATCCCCCAATATTCCTACGAAGTAGGCTCTCATTTGCAAACTGTCCGGTAATGAATCAATCAGTCAGTGAGTCCATCCGAGTCCTTTCGTCGGCAAAATAAGGAGAACCGTTGACATTAGAACCTTGATTTTTGGCATGAACGTGCATTAGGGGACTGTTACCAGCTGAGCTGACCTACTTTTGATGAAAATTTGACCTACTTAGGTGACCTATAAACCTTGAAATTGGCAAAAACATGTCCTAATGCCTCCCAAGACAATGGAAATGCACTTAATTAGGTCAATGTCAGTGTGACCTGACCTAATTGGGCCAAGGACAATGTGACCTACTTTCTGGCCCAATTTCTGGCCAAATTAGGTGACCTAGAAACCTCGAAATTGGCAAAAACATGTCTCAATGCCTCCTACGACCATGGAAATGGGCTTACATGTAATTGTATTTGCTAGAGCTCACACTTAAATCATATCAAACTGTAGGCCCTGTCACATTAGTCACACTGTCGTGTATCAATATATATGTGCAATACGATGCTGCTGCAATGAAAACTCACTTTAGTGCGATTCACCTATAGTGCAGACAAAAGTTTGTTCCCAACTTCTGCGTTATAATGAGGGATAAGTATAATATACCCAGCTACTTGAGATCTAATCGGTACCTTACTCTTTTCTGGGGTCTATTCTTGCATGCCTGTTTTGATTTCACCCAAGTCGGGCATGATTGTTTGAACTCTTAACAAGTTTGGGCATGCGATTCTGCCCAATTTCGAAAAAGGGTCAAAATTTGCTCAAGGTAAAAACGGGGTAGATGTGAAAGAAAGATACAAGGACTCCAGAAGAGAGTACATGTACCTATTGAGATGCACATGGTTGTTGATAAGGCACACAGGTTACCAAGTACCATGGTATGCGATTTCTCTTGGTTAACTGATTTGTTAGACGAGGAAGATAGTTCCACGAGTATCTGGAAAATACTGGGTTTTCATTTTATTAGAACAGACGAAAAATCAGCCGTTTTCTGATTAAATTTGGAAGGTGAATTAATAGGGAATTTAATGTATTCTACATTGAAAAAATGCAAGTCACAACGTTTTTCAGCTAGATATTCCCGTTCTTAGCAGTGGGGAGAGATCTACCAGGTCGACCATGAACCACGTAGGTGTAAACTATTTAAAGGTGAAATATAAAGGTTTTCAGATTCTCCTTTTCACATTTTATATAGGTTGAATAATGATAGAAATGCCAGTATATTTACTTCACTTGGTTTAATTTGAATTATCTTGTCTGCTAGAATCTTTTTAAAAGTTGGTACCCCTAGCACAGCTGAATTCAGATTTGCATAACGTCATCGCTTATCTTTCCTTGATTGTGACGTCACGTCAGACCAACCGCCCGGAGACTGAACGTTACAAGTATTGACGCCTGGCCAGATGGTCTGATGTGACATCACAAACCAACATCAAACAAGGGCAGATAAGCGATGCGGAGTTCATTTCTGAAATCGGCCGGGCTTGAGATACCAACTTAAGCACTTTTCAAAAGCTACCAGGAACAAAATACTTCCAATAAAACCAAACGAAGTATATGGGCTGATATTTCTAAAACCTTTGCATTTCACCTTTAATAGTTCGATATTCATGGCATTCACTGTACGTAATTGGTGCAAGCTTATTCTGTGTTAGCCATGTTGGCCGTTTTAATGTGTGTAAAAGTGTATGATGTTGGCAGGATGGGTTTCAGCTCTGCTGAAGATGTACACGTAGAGATGAATTTATTTGTTCCTTTCTGTTGTTTTTGTTTATACATGTAAATGTTAATTTGCAATTTTTCAGGTCAGATTTTTTGGT
>JAVTVY010000526.1:0-33702 GCA_036873755.1 Hanleya hanleyi
ATTACCTGGGAACGTGGTGAATGGCAACCGCACACGCCACCCAAAACACCCTCACGGCCATTTCACCCCTATGCCACCCCTATACCGACCACACCACAGCCACGACGATCACGACGCCGAGGTAAGGCGCCCAAGGCCTGGGAACCCTACTAAGGGCACCCTACTAATAACTCCTATAAAACCCCGGTGCAGAAGCCAGAACAACTCAGTCGTCGTCATGTTTTACCTGACGTTGCCCAGTAATAGCTCATTCGACGTGTTTCCTGACAACACCTTGACCAAGTATGTCACGCAATTACCCCAACCGTTACATTTACCGGGACGCTGGGAATGTGGACTGGTGGATATTCAATACCCTTACTCATGGTACAACGTACAAGACGGAGAAGTATGGTACGAAGTGACCTACGAAGATAAAGTCTACAAACTGACTCTTCCCCAAGGCCAATACGATACACCACAGACGTTCATAGAGGGTCTGAATGGCTTGATGGAGTACAAGGCCCTAAAGTTCAGCACGGGTGATACAACACGCCTGATATCCTTGCACATCAAGAGAAACATATTCTTCGATGTCAACGTACACAACGACAAGAGCGCTATCATGCTGACCGAAAACGCGAATGTGAAACTCAGTCCTACACTACAGCAAATGTTAAGGATGCCTCACACCGTCTACAAGGGGGCCACCATTGTCAACGGGGATTATTTGATGGATATGAAAGTAGGTATGTACGCACTGTACGTCTACTCGGACGCCGTGGACAGTCATATTGTGGGTGATGTGAACACACCTCTGTTACGGGTGGTGCCCATTAGCAAGACGTATGGCGAACAAGCCACCGAGAGTTTCAACCATATCATGTACCTGCCCGTACGACATACCGATATCAACACGATCATGGTGGATATAAGAGATGACACGGGACGGCCCATCCCATTCGAACGAGGAAAAGTGGTGCTGACACTTGCTTTCCGACAAGCTCGCTCTCCTCACTTCGTATAATGTACGTGCCTTACCAGTGCCATACGCCCAGCTATGCCGACTACTACAAGAAACAAACGGGCGGAAACATGCCCATGTTTAGCGGGGCACGCATGCAACGCGGTCACGGATTGGGGAACATCCTGGGCAGCATTGTGAAAACGTTTTTACCCATGGTGACACGGGGTGTGAAAGCGGTGGGAAAACAAGCGGTACGCAGTGGATTGCGAGTGGCCGGTGATGTGATGGAAGGCACAGCACCCCGACAAGCCTTGAAACGCCGGGCTAAAGAAGCGGGCAGCGTCTTGATCGCCAAAGCCCTTAAAAGACAAAGACCGACACTGCCCCCATTCATTCAACGTCCAGCACACCGACGACGCACACCCCAGAGCAGGAGGAGAAGGACTAAGCCCCAGAAGAAGAAAAAGAAGAGAAGTAATAGTAGGAGAGACATCTTCGCATAATGGCATTCATTCACTCCGAGTCATGTCCGTCTACCAACAGTGAATTGGATTTGTGGACTATTCCACCTACCCAAACCAGTATAGCCGAAGGACGTTGGGTAGAACATCGACCCCTGGCTAGCCTGACGGGGCAGGGTCCCGTGGAGTTTACCATTGAAAACAAAGATACGGCCTACCTGGATTTAGCCCACACCTACTTGTACGTGAAAGCCAAAATAACGGACATGGATGGGACGGACATAGAGGAGACTGCGAATGTAGGCCCGGTGAATCTTTGGCTGCACTCCTTGTTCCAACAGGTAGATATAGGTCTGAACGATAAACTCATCAGTACGTCCACCAATACGTACCCGTACCGCGCCTACATGGAAACGCTGTTGTCGTACGGTATTGATGCCAAAGAATCACACTTACAAGCTGAGCTGTACTTCAGGAATAGACTCGGATACCTGAACAACATAACCGGTGGCAATGCTGGGTTCATGGCACGCAAAGCACTGGCAGCCAAAAGCAAGTCCATCGATATGATGGGACGACTGCACGCCGATCTGTTCATGCAAGACCGCTACATGATGAACGGTGTATCCATCAAGATCAAGTTGATCCGGTCCTTACCCACGTTCGCCTTAATGGCCGCTGGAGAGGGAGATATCCATTACCAGATCGTCATTGAAGATGCAGCCCTGTTTGTCCGTACGGTAGATTTGCAACAGGGGGTGTTGCTGAGTCACATGCAAGCCTTAGCGAAAAAACCAGCTATGTACCCCATCCGACGCGTACAGACCAAGGTGTTCTCTGTGCCAACAGGTACGATGATGGCCAATCGTGAAAATTTATTTCTAGGGGATCTGCCTAAACGTCTTACCCTGGCGTGTGTGACCAACACCGCATTCAATGGAAATTGGGCTGAGAATCCGTTCAAATTGCGACATTTCAACATTAACTTTGTGGCACTGCACGTGGCCGGCCATCAAATTCCAGCCCGGCCATTACAACCGGACTTTACTAACGGAAACTATGTGCGGACCTACCTGAACCTGTTTACAGCCACAGGACAAAACAACCAGAACGAAGGCAATACCATCAGTCGAGACGACTTTAGGCATGGGTACACATTGTTCGCCTTTGACCTCACCCCCACCTTGGAACACGATCATCAACTGGCTTTGCTCAAGAAAGGAAACCTACGGTTGGAACTGCGTTTCTCCACCCCTCTACCGAGCACCATTAACGTGATTTGCTACGCCGAGTTTGATAACGTCATCAGTGTGGATCACCAAAGAAACGTGCTGTGTGACTTCGCCACCTAAGATGGATACAGAGCAGCTGATGAGCATACTCCAGCGAGATCCCAAGATCCCCTTTCGAGGTGTGTTTCCACGCAATGTGTTTCCCACCCACTCCACCACCCCAGCAGCCTACATCCTGAATACAGACACGAGGAGTCGACCCGGTGAACATTGGATAGCTGTGTACGTGGACACCCAAGGCCAAGGCGAATACTTTGATTCCTACGGACTTGCACCCCTCCATGACGATTTGGTGAAATTCATGGACGTCTCTACTACAGAGTGGCGTTGGAATACGCAAAGATTACAAGGCCCCTTGAGTAGTGTGTGCGGACAGTACTGTGTGTTTTATCTCACTCACCGGAGTAGAGGACATTCTATGCCTACCATTGTACATATGTTTGATGATTATTGTCAAGCCGAAGACCGTGATGTCCTCGTCTATGACTGGACGGCCTCTCGTTTTAATGTGCATGCGCCATTTCTCTGGTTAACTTAAAAACATGTACTGCGCGCGCAGACCCCTTGTTTATTATTGTTATGACGTTGTTGTTCTGACGTTCTGTTGAATAAATTGATGAAAAAACACAATGATGGGTTTTGACTTTTCTCTTTTTATTTAAGTCAACAAGCAAGGATTAGACTATATATACAAATAGAATACAGGGTACAAAATAGTAGGGGTTAAGGTACAAAAAAAGTTCTGCCAGGAGTAGGATTCGAACCTACGACAGCATTTGCCGACCTGCATTTACACACAGGCGCCTTAGACCACTCGGCCATCCTGACTTTTACATTTGTGTATCCACAGTTATAGGTCGACATTGTTTTTTTACAAGTCCAAGTAAGTGGTGCTCACACCGTCGGCCAATACTTTTCGTTTGGGATAAAAGAAAGTAAAGGCGTCTCGTTGCTGGATATAGGTGCGCATCTGGTGGTCCACCACCCGGAATCCT
Organism: Hanleya hanleyi; assembly: GCA_036873755.1. Lineage (NCBI taxonomy): Eukaryota > Metazoa > Mollusca > Polyplacophora > Lepidopleurida > Hanleyidae > Hanleya > Hanleya hanleyi. Next base: position 3,695 of record JAVTVY010000526.1, read on the forward strand.
CGGTTAGTCCCACTCGCACTGGCCTGGCTTTGCAACACGCCCAGGTAGAGAGCTTTGTCGATGTTGGGATCGCGCCGGCTCACCCCTTTACAACTAAATTTATTTTCCTCGCCTCCATCTCCTCCGTAACAGTAGGTCTTAGAGGAGAGCGCAATCATAGCATCTCCGCTCCACTCTAGTTTAAACAGGCCGGGTGTCCGCTTGTCGTAGGTGTAGTGATCGCGTCGGGGTAGCCACTGGTCCCGTTCCGCCTCATATTGTGCCCGTAACTCGGGTTTGACGAGTGACTCCCAGTCCGGGTGGGAAACGGCCATGTAGGCCGAATCGGTGTCCATTTCCATGAGTTGCCAGTCTGAGGAATTAAAATACACACCCATAAAATCATATATGAATCCCAGCATCCTCAGCTTGGCCACCTGATAGACCATACATCCAATCTGCAGGGGTAAATTGTACCGGATAGTCTTCTTGGCTGAAGTGACTTCATAGGTGTCGTCATCGATCACCTCCACGGACCGAAACAGAGGAGAATTCACTTTTTTGCGGGCTTGGGCAGTGCTACAAATGTTCACGTTGACGTGCTTATCCTGGTTCGTAACCGTTTTTCCATAATAACCATTGCCAGTGAGTTTCCAACATTCAGCCATGATGGCCTGACTCGGGTCTTGATCACCTTGACGACGGGCCGACGTCACGAGGTCGGCATTCTCCGCAAAACAAGCCTCGGGTACGTACTGTATCACTTGATATATTTGAGTAATTTCCAAACCGTGGTTCATGTACCACTGCAGTAAGGGGGTGCCCAGCAAGATTTTCTCGGCCCACATACTTCCAATCAACATGCGGCGAGGTTTAGGCAAACACTCATGTTGCTCCGCATAGGCGCCCATGGTCTCTCCAATGTCAGCCCGTCCCACCAGCGTGTTCTTGAAGATAGGCGGACACTGGGCGAAGAGGGGCTTGAGAGTGTCGGGAACATGCACATCACATTCTACAAAGCCGTAGAGCTGTCCCGAACGAATGGCGTCCAACATCTGGGGCAGACTCAGCAGTCGCCGACGACTCAAGGGGTACTCACGTTCTTTTAGGAACCGTTGTAAATGGGGCAGGGCCTGGCACATCGTGTGAAATTCACACTCCCACATCTCAATGAGCTGGAATCCTCGCTCTTTGACATAATCTCCGTTGGCCACTACTTCGTCCCGTAATTCTTGCGGTGTTTTTCCACGTCGCTCATTGAAGCGTCCAGCGCTGAAATGACATTCGTGGCCGTGCCAGTAACAGCCATAAAACTGGAAAACGGTCGGTGTTCCTTGTACAAGGGCAAACCCATCGACGGGGAGTCGGCGATCTCCTATCCGCTTCTCTGTGGCGTTGGTCTGGTGACGAATATAAATTCCCCGTCGATAGGCTTCCCAGTCCAACCACTGGTCGGCGAGATGTTTGTAAGGTGTCCGTTGCGGTGTAAAATGCCGACCTTCTGCCAACCAACGCGTATAATGACCGCTGGGCATGGGTTGGGCGAGCGACCACAAGTACAAGGCATTCGCGTCAAACCCAATGATTTTGGCACACGGTTTTCCACTGGGGAGAGTAGTCACATCCTTCTCATGGTAGCGGTGAAAAATAAGGCTAGGGCCACCCACAATGTTCTGCTTCAAACAATCGTGCATGTCTGCATCTTTTCGTTGTATGAGTGAAAAGTACGTAGGACACTCTTGAAATAAATGGCGAAGCGCCAGACCGGGTAAACTCAAGCACTCCTTGAATATGTCCACATGCATTTGGCGACGAAAGAGTTGCACCATTTTCTCGGCCGCTTCGAGAAAGGGAACCACATCTAGGTTGTTATACCACACCAGGAAATCTCGCAACGTCAGCAGCATATAGGTATTCCAATGGGTACTAATTGTGCACCCCTGTTGGCCGACCTGTATCTGTTCTCTTATGAATATGACTATATGCAGGCGCTTTCAAAAACCGATCCATTCAAAGCCCGTTCCTTCTCATTCACCAAACGCTATATAGACGATCTTCTCGCTGTGGATAATCGCTATATAAATGACGCAGTGAAGGATATATCCACCTTCACTGGATTTGAAGGAAACTACAGACAGCCCTACAGGCACATCATATTTAGATCTATATCTCTATAAAAATGAAGCGGGCATTCTCTCGCGTCGACTTTATGAGAAAAGAGATGATTACAATTTCGATATCGTAAACTATCCCTTTCTGGACAGTAATATTCCAGTGGGACCTGCATATGGCGTATACATATCTCGCTTAGTAGCATTTGTTAGATCCTGTGTTAAATGTGACGATTTTAATGAACGTCACAAAACATTGTTACAGAAACTTATAAAACAGGGCTATTCCACCAAACGCCTCCACTCAAAGTTTCTCAAATTTGGCGATACATATCGCATGCTGATAAAAAAATACGAACGTAGCGTGCAAGATCTATGGCGCCACGTTTCGTAACTTGTGCCTAATTCCGCTTAACCCGGGGCTAGGGGCCGTATGAACCCATGTACTTCAAGATCCTCATGGTATTCATATGAACAGTCACAATCAAAGCGTGACTGAGATACATCATTCTTTAGATGACGACTTTACAACGAATATTATGGATTAAGAATACTGATCAGCGATACGGATTTGATATTTTTGGAACATCAAGATGTCTTGCCGGCATCATTGAAAACTGTTGACCGCTTCTCTCTTGCAGGAAACAAGCCTATGTTTATGTATACTATGATTGTCTTTTTGAATTTGGTGCTAATACTGTTATGTGGAAAATGGAATAGGTCTTTGGATTATGGACGCGGATATTCTCTAATGGACGACGGCTGGATTATGAATGACGGACTAGACGCTTGTAATTCATGCTGTGGCAGTTCCACACTTGTTGGAGTTCGATGTAGGTGGCCTCCGGCAGAGCTTCCCCTTTCAGGTCATTGTAAAACGATTCCCGGGGTGGCAACTGGGTGTCTTCTAAGCGGTCCAGGCTCGTCATATAGGTGTAAGGAAAGTAACCTTTGGTTTGTGCACAGTCATAAGCCTTGACCCATTGGTCATAGCTACAATTAGGAGCTAAATAGTTCCGTACATCGAGAAAATGCAGTGATGTAGTAGTGAGGGCCATGTGGTTGTTGATCTTCTTGATCACCGACTTGAGGGTATCGGACTGCGCCAAGTAAGGGTAGAGAAATTCCTTCACCATGTTCAAGTCGTATCGCCCCGAATTGAAGCCGAGCACCGGTAACTGACCTAGGTATTGTAGGAACCGTAACTTCAATTTCGCCGCATACGGTTTCGGTAAAGGGACATCCTGCGACTGCAGAGGCTGCGACTGAGATTCCGGCTCCGACTCGGACTCGGACTCTTCATCATCGCTGAACGCTACACCGGGTTCAGGAATGCGGTCGTCCAGCTGGGCCAGTACGTCCTCGAACTTGGCCACCAACAATTCCGTACTGGCCGCACTGACTTCCTCTAAATACTCCATCATACGGGTGATCAACTCATGGGATTCTCCCGTGGACACGAAACACACCGGTGCAGCGTCATAGCCGGGCACGTTGGTTGAAATGCTAACACTGAGGGGGATATGGCGCTGTGTCCACTGTGTTTTAGCCGAAAATAGGTCCATGGGCTCTAACAGGGCCTCAAAATCATAGCATGCCCGGAAGGGAAAATAACGGTCCTCCTCCGGTATCATCACACCCTCATCGGCCAGTTCCTGGAAAATAGTAGGTGCATTATGATACACTCCACCCGGATATACTCGCTTGACACTGTTGTCACAGGTTTTCTCGTGGCGATGTAAGTTGTAAGACTTTTTAAACACACGATGGCATTGGGCACAACTGAAAGACTGAGCGTACTGGCTCATATTGTAAATGAGCGAAAAATGACTCACGCCATTGTCATCGAACACATTGACTTTCATCGTAGCAGCATACCGTTCTGTTGATCGCCGAACCAATTCAGCCACAAATGTATCCTCCTCGCATCGTAATCGATAAACAAAGATATTAATATCGAACAGTCTTTCCACGTCATCCAAATTCTTAAAGGGAACTCCACGGAAGTGCCGCTTATCCACGTCTTGCTGCTCTAAATACTCCTCCCAATAGCCATCGGCCACTGTGTCACAAACCTTGGGGTCACACTCGTCCAGATGCACGGCCAAACATCGAAACAGACATTTCCGGTCTTTGTAGGGCCCCTTTCGCCCTCCTGTTAATGCATACAGGCCTTTTCGATGAAGCAACCACGGGGGAAGTAGTACAGGAGCACCGATCGGGTGATCTCGCATTTTCGTGATGAAAAATGTGACGTTAGTCACCATTTCCACCAACCATTGGGTATTGGGGCGTTGCAACTGGGCCCATTCCAATGGATCCAACGTAGTCAATTGGCCGATGAGTGGCTCCAGAGATATAGCATCTGTGATCGTGAATGGCTGGTCAAACACATACGAATTATTACTCGGATAGAAATACCGCAGTTGGTCCGTGTTTTTGTGCCGTAAGATATACCCAAATGTCACATTCAATTTGAAGGCAGTACCCTGATCTTGGAAAATGTTCTCGGCGTAAGTAGGAAGAAGCGTGACGTCCTGCAAGCGAAAATTGTACAAATCCAAAAGACGACGGTCACGGTGATAACAATGGCGTATGGTAGCCCAGTGACGTTGATAAATGGCCCTCACACGCTCGTCTTCAGGCAAGACTTCAACCGGAGGTGCTCCTGGATCGTCTGGAAAATCTTCTCCACGTCTCATGCTTTTCGTCTCATACAAGCGGATAGGCAAGCAGGCAGGCAGGCAGGCAGGGAGGCAGGCAGGCAGGTCAGGTAAGTCAAATTGAATACACCCCTTTCCCTAAAAATCGACTCCTTTTATACGTTTTTCACTGGAGGTGGGTACAAAATGGTGGATACTCACCTCCCACTCCCCTAAAAACCAAGCCGCCATCTTGTACCCACCTCCTACCACGTCAATTGATGAAGAAGGTGGGTACAAAATGGCGGATACTCACCTCCCACCACCCTTAAAACCAAGCCGCCATCTTGTACCCACCTCCACCACACCGGTGTCAGTCAGTGCACTGGTGTGGTGGAGGTGGGTACAAAATGGCGGATACTCACCTCCCACCACACCACCACACAGGCCGCCATCTTGTACCCACCTCCACCACACCGGTGTCAGTCAGTGCACTGTGTGGTGGAGGTGGGTACAAAATGGCGGCCTGTGTCGTGGTGTGGTGGGAGGTAAATAGCCGCCATCTTGTACCCACCTCCACCACACATCAACTCACGCATGCGCACATCCACACTTATGACGTCACACCAAGTTCTGCGCATGCGCAGTGAGGCGCTATCCACCTGAAAGACTCTTTGTATACTACTTATATATATATGCACAAGCATATCGTTGACTCATATATATATATATGCACAAGCATATCGTTGACTCATATATATATGCACAAGCATATAGTTGACTCATATATATATGCACAAGCATATCGTTGACTCATATATATATATATGCACAAGCATATCGTTGACTCATATATATATATATATATGCACAAGCATATCGTTGACTCATATATATATGCACAAGCATATCGTTGACTCATATATATATGCACAAGCATATTGTTGACTCATATATATATATGCACAAGCATATCGTTGACTCATATATATGCACAAGCATATCGTTGACTCATATATATATATATGCACAAGCATATAGTTGACTCATATATATATGCACAAGCATATCGTTGACTCATATATATATGCAAAAGCATATCGTTGTGCTTATATGAGAGGATTAGATCGATCTAGATCCTGACAGGTAACTCATGACATGAATTCCGTAAAAGCGCCCGTCACCAAAATACCAAGAGTTTGGGGAAAAGTCCCAAGAATTCCAAGACAGAAATGTGGGATTAGATGTTATCTTCCTTAAACTAATAGGGTATAGCTATCGCTCGTTTGGGTAAAGCTTTTCAAGACCTCCGCTTATTGGTATACATGCTATTATGCGTTGTTTTGTTTAACAATTGCCGAATTGGGCTCGATTTAGGCGGTGTACTTTTCGCCCTGGGATATGTTGTAATCACTTAGTTTTCATTCAGCACGGCAGACTGTGAGCGTGGTTGTAAATTTTTAACAAAATAATATGATCGTACTTCAATGGCAATTATGAATTTAAAAGAATATCGTTTTTAGGGTGATGAGCAGAAGATCCACTTTCCGTCTTGCTGTTTCAATTGAATTCAATTCTTGTTTAGGCCTCGTAACCGGTAGGTACTGGGTTCAATCCCAGACCAGGTCATACCAAAGACCTGAAAGATGGAACTTGTTGCTTCCTCGCTTACACTCAGCAGTAAGAGAATAGAACAAGCACCGGATAGCTCGGTGCATGTCAGTACGGGTGTCCGACCTATTATCGTGTGTTTTGAAGGTTTATTTGGAATATATAAAAAAGTACTTCTTGAAAACTGACACGGTGATTGCTGAGCTCGTCGGCTATCTTCCGTTATGGATTCCATCGATGACCTCACTCTCTTCTGCACGTGCGAGAGCTACTTTAACTCGATTTTTTAGCTCAGTTCCCGCCGTGGACAGTACCAGTTACCGGACACCCATCGTGAACAAGAATTTGACGTTGAAGTACAATGTATTTTCAAGTTTTGTGCATGACAATCGTTAGTTGGGGTTCTGTCATTTAAGATGATATGATCATTGTTCAATTTCTATGCGGATTTACTTAAGAGCGAGATCGAGAAGACAAGGTGGTAGATCGAATTTCGCACCCCGCCACAACACGAGAAATTTCGAATTTTGATGAAAACAAAAATGTTAGATTTAAATTTTTCGACTTTCGTGGCTACCTATAATTCAATATTTTGCATAACAATTAGAAATGATCTCCCCTCTGTTCTGACATATTATTGCCTTTTCATCACGAGCACAACACGTACGCACCAGATGCGTGTCCGATAACTGACCTGTCCGATAACTGTTCCGACACCCGTACGTATAATGTGACTGAGTGGGGGTGTCATATTTGACTACGGTATGATATTTAGGTGGGACTGCACTGTAAAATAGCTGCATTAAATCCCCCCCCCCCTTCCCTTCCCCATCGTGATATGGCTGAAAAAAATGTTGAAAGTGACGTTAAACCCTACTTACTCACTTATTCGCGCTAACTTCTTATTTAGGTACGGTAGTGTACAAAAAAAATAAAAAATAAAAGTGCACACTCACAAGCGCATAACTATGGTGTTCCATTTCGGCCATTTTTGCGTCGCGCGTCGCAGGCGACGGGAAGGGCGACGTCGCCCACGACGTCGCCCGCGACGTCGCCCTTCCCGTCGCCCTTCCCGTCGCGTTCGTATAATGTTAAGAGATAGAACGCGACGCGACGTCGCCCTTTTTAAACGCGACGTCGCCCACGACGTCGCCCGCGACGTCGCCCTTCCCGTCGCGCGTCGCTTTAATCAACACGACGCGATGGGCGACGTCGCCCTTCCCGTCGCGTTCTCATAATGTTAAGAGATGGAACGCGACGCGACGTCGCTCTGTTTAAACGCGACGTCGCCCTTCTCGTCGCCTTCCGGTATTTTAGGACAAAATCGAGCTGCGCATGCTTAAGGAGCAGCTATTGCGATGTGGGTCGTATGATGAGGCCGCCATTTCATGAATGAGCTCTGCCACTATCGACGAAGAAAATGTCGGCGTAAATGAATAATGCTTATCCTGCATTATCATATAGCTTTTAAACGGTGTTAAATATTAGTACATGCTTGGAATGATACCTGTTATGAAATTATCTCTCGGAAAGTCTGTAACTCGCTGTGTTGTACTGTACACATTATATTTTCGCTTCCAAAAAATATACGCAACCCCCACATCCGTACACGCGTGGATGTGTGTGTGGCTTTTATGTGTGCTTTTATGTGTTTGTGTGTTTTCATTTTTATCCTTACAGTATACCTCCTTATGTTACTACATTGACCAGGGCGTTGAAAATATCCTTTTATTTACTGCTGTCCAACGCGGTATACCGGTACTCAACCTATCACGTCCCGACAGATTGTAGTAGATCTTTTAGCTTTCAATTTAGCAGAGAGAGATAGTCATATAGCTCTTAAAAAGAAGAAAAAAAAGAAATTATGATGGAATTGAAGTCATTGTACTGTGAGAATTATGTTCTCTCTATTCTTTCTAAAAATTGATTGAAGAATATTAGTTTTTCTGCACTCTTCGAATTATCCGACATTTCCACGATCGTACTAGACGTTTGACGACAATTGAACTTCAAATTTAACCTTATCTGGCCTGGGCGATTTGGGGTGTATCGCAGCCTGGGGGCGGGGGAGGGGGCGGAAAGTGCCCCCCTATATATTTTCTCTACCACTAAGGCTAGAGCGCTGAAACTTACCACACAGTATCTTTGGTTCAAGCTCTACCGGGAAATGTAAAAAAATCCAAGATGGCCGCCATGATTACGTCACAGTGACGTTATCTTCTCGGAAACCATTTTTTGGCCTTTTTGGGGTCAATTTTTCAAAATTTTCATTTTTCCGATTTTTCTCTCGAAAAAAATCAAATAAAATATAGAATAATTAGTTTTGCATAAATAAAATACTTTCAAGGCCTTTTAGGCAAGGAAAATGTGAAGAAATGGAGCGAAAAGATACCACATGGCCGCCATTTTGAATTTACCCATGATCCTCTGCCCGGGGGTATATGAAAATAGGCTCAAAATGACCCCAAGGGTAGGGTTAAGACGAGTTCTGGAGTTCGGGTAAGACGAGTTCTTGGAGTTCGGGTAAGTTGCTCTTAACTCATGGCCGTAGACAAGGGGGGCATGCCCCCCCCCCCCCAAATATTTGCAAGACAAACAAAAAATAGACGTGTTTGTGAAATACATATTCCCCACTGCGTGTTTGTCAGAGGGGAAAGTGGTCAAGCAGAGGAAACGAGGCATGTTTAAGCATACAGTTAATAGAGGAGTTCCGAATCGCCTTTTACATCTAGACTGCTGGCACTCGTGTTGTTAAGAGTTGAGAGTGATTCTTGGCCTTATTTTCTACGAAAATGTGTCGTCGATAATTGCATGTATAAAATTCTCGAACTTGTAAATCAATGAGAAAATCATGTCCGTCTCAGTGCACCAGCGCGGGCAGTTGCGAATCACTTTGGTAAGAAGCGGATCACGCCATCTAGCGGTCGTTACAGCCGCTGGGAATATATATATATATATATTTTTGTAAAGCCTGAGTGGTCATTTATCACCAATATCCCAATAGGCGAAAAATGATGTATCACATGCCTGGACTTTGTTGGATTGCCATTAATGAAGCAGAAATTTTTCATAGACAACGACGGCCTGATCTGTCTGACCATGCCATATACGGAAATTATCCTCTCTAATTCAATTAATTCTCTCAGGATTTCGATAGTTCGTTATTTGTTCACGGACGACTCCATTCATTTAAGATTGAACCTGACGGACCTGGTTCAATAGAAACCTGTCGAAAATGTTTCCCCATCTGACCTGATATACTGCATGGAATTCAGATTCAAATTTAAGAAAGTTACACACACGTTCCTTCGTGTTTCTGACAGCTGAACGAATTCTACTCGCATATTCAAGATTACAATATATAAACTCTCTAAATGGACATCGGACATCTATTTAGCATCTATATTTGGACAAAAGAAAATAGAGGAAAGGACACACAGATATATGTTCCCAATTTTAATAATGAAATCTTTAATTTTGAAATCTTTGGTATGTGTGTGGTGGGGTGGGGGGGGGGGGAGGGGGTGAAAACTATCCCGTTTTTTGACTTAAAATTATTCTAAAGCAATAACTTTGCCCAAGAGACATTTGTCCGTGTGCAGTCCTCAATGTCACAATTCGTAATCCGGAATTGACATCTCTAATGCCGCATTATGTTACAATGCTGGCGAGTTAAGGGTTATCGCAAATCATTAGATATTGTGTTTGACCATTAATATGATTCAGTCACTGAAACGAAGACTGAAATTACCACTTAAAGCCATTTTATTTCTCGTAGATTCAACACTTAAGAAATCACACGCGTTTTTGTCCCAGCGTGAATTTGCCATTGCGTGGTACCGGAAGCATTACCATGCCGAATTGACCGAGAAACAAACAACGCAAGTCGGTTGTTCGACATTTATTTGGGTCCACAGAAACAGACGTTCCAATAAAAATAGAAAAGATTTACACAGATGCTTTATTGCAAAAAATATAAGGCGTTCATTAGGAAAGTAATCCGCAAGTCACTGTTATTCGGAACCCACAAAACTACTGTATAAATTCCCTCCAAAATGTACAAAACACGTATTCCCTCCAAAACCACAACCTGGATGAGTCGCTGAGCTAATTAGTTTGCACAACGTTTTTTGTGTTGACCAAGTTTGAGGTTTAATAACCCTGGAAAGAAAATACCCACACATAAAAGCAAGAAAAGACAAAAAAAAACTGGTTACAACGTGTGCGTTTTAATGTTGAGTTGTATTCACTGGGAAAGGCCAAGAACGCATCTCCAGTCATCTGGGATCCTGGAGCTTCCGGGGCCTAGACGGCCCCTGGACCCTCGCCTTATTGTGCTGTCATAGTATAGCTCCCCCCCCCACCCGCCCGCCCCAAATCTGAAAACTTGTCTACGTCCTTGTAACTGCAGGGGTTCTTTCCTCAATTTCAAGAAAAATTCAAATCTCGTTGATATGCACTCTTAAAATAATTCATGGACTTTGTTCCAGGTTTTGTTCAGGCCATTTGACGACAATTGTGTTTCAAGGATGATTTTTATTTAATTTTTCTTGAAAATGAGGAAAGAATCTCTGCAGTTAAGAGCAACTTACTCGAACGACGGTATGACGTCACTTCCGGTGAAGGTCATGAGGACGTGTGCGCAGGAGTGTTCTGCACAGGTATGACGTCACTTCCGGTTTGGGTGAATGGGGCGTGACTTGTGAGGATGATATGAGATGTACTGACCGGTCTGTGGGGATGTCGTTCATCTCCGTGTCTTTTCGGTGAGAGGAGCAAAAATAGTATAGTCTCCGCATCTAAAGTAGCATTTTGCCGGGGGAGGTAACTCTTGCATCCACCAGAGGGCGCTGTTTCCAGTTTAAAGGTATAGGGAACTCTCCGTCATCTCCCCAAGAGTTCCGCCAGGGGAGGGAGTTCCGCCAGGGGGCGCCACCAGCTCAAGGTCACTATAGTTCCGGCAAAGGGCCCCTGGGCATGTATTCTTCCGCGGTGATGCGGTCTGGCGGTGATGCGGTCTGCCTCCGCGGAGAAAAAGTAGTCCCCAGACTTCAAATACGCTGCATGGTCCGATTGGGTCGAGTGAGGTATCAAAGTGAAGCATTCGTGAAGGGGCATCCAGTCATGGGTGGGTGCATGTAAAATTAGGATTTTTCCCCGAAACTATAAAAAGCGGAACACGGACTTTACCCCTAAATTAGGGGAAACCCCCTATCAACCCTAGCCAAAAGGGCTAATATCGGTCCCCGGGCTTATTGGGACCTGCCTATCAAGTCAGTGGGGTGGGTGCGTGTAAAATTAGGATTTTTTCCCGAAACTATAAAAAGCGGAATACAGACTTTACCCCTAAAATAGGGGAAAACACCTATCAACCCTAGCCAAAAGGGCTAATATCGGTCCCCGGGCTTATTGGGGCCTGCCTATCAAGTCAATGGGGTGGGTGCATGTAAAATTAGGATTTTTTCCCGAAACTATAAAAAGCGGAATGCGGACTTTACCCCTACAATAGGGGTCTGTATTATACAATATAAGGGAAAATGCCTGTATGGGGTATGGGGATGGTCAATTTTTTTCGTGGGCTTTACTATGGCTTGTGGGGTCGCGTTTTTCTCGTCTCGCCAAGAAAATGACAATGGGAAGGGTCCCGGAGCGAATCGGTGAAATTTTTGGGAAAAGTCACCGAGGTCTGTATATAGGCCCATAGGCTGGCCATGGGGGGTATAGGTCCAACCTGGGAAATTCACACACGTTCATTGTGATATGGGTTGCTTGGATTTGTTTTTCACGTCTCGTCATTTAGAACACGATGGGAAGGATCCCGGAGCGAAACGGTGAAATTTTTGGAAAAAGTCACCGAGGCCTGGGTAGGCCCATAGGCCTATACTGCATGGCTATGGGTGTATAGGTCCATACGGGGTGGACGTTTTGGGATCTAGGTGGGCCACCAATGGTCCGATGGGGTCGAGTGAGGTATCAATGTGAAGCCTATGTCAGGGGGCAACCGATGGGATGGATGTGGGGTAGGAATATTGTCATTCTGCGCATGCGCAATAGACAAAGTGTATGGAAATAGACGTTTTGGGATCTAGGGGAGCCACTAGTGGGCCGATTGGATCGAGTGAGCTATGAATGTGAAGCCTATGTGAGGGGGCGTCTGATGGGGTGAGTGCGGGGTTGAAATATCGTCACTCTGCGCATGCGCAGTGGACAAAGGGTATGGAAATAGACGTTTTGGGGTCTCGGTGGGCCACTAGTGGGCCGATGGGATCGAGTAAGGTATCCATGTGAAGCCTATGTGAGGGGGCTAGACTAGGGTGTCGTTTCCATTCTGCTGCGCAGGTCACGTGGGTTGTGACGTCACTTCCGGGTTTCACCTCCAAACCCAGAAGAGTTCCAATGTTCTCTTAGACGTCCGGATGTTCAACCTTCAGGGGTTTTCCCGGCCCGGCCCGGCCCGGCCCGCCCCGGCCGCAGCGCGCGCGCGCGGGGGTGATCTGATGCCGCAGCGCGCGCGCGCGGGTTTTTCGGAAGTGCGTGGGTGAATCCGCAGCGCGCGCGCGCATGAAGATCCTCATACATACCCCAATGCAGGCGCACACGTGATGTGCCCGGATGATAGACACGGACGTCGCCGAGAAAAACACATACAACACGTCACATACAGTCGCCCCCCTCAAGACCCTCATATATACCCGGATGACGGACGTTACCGAAAAGACACGGACGTTACCGAAAAGACACGGACTTTACCGAAAAGACACGGACTTTACCGAAAAGACACGGACGTACCCGAAAAGACACGAAGGTGAACGACATTGTGGAAAAACCCCACAGACAGGTTAGTACATGCATTCCTATGATGTTCACAGGTTACGCCCATTCACGAAGGGCCGTCACAGGGCGTAGTAGAAAAAAACGCATTTTTAACCTTATTGACCTTATGGCGCAAGCGAGTATAACAAGTGCCCATGACTCACACGGTGTATAAAACCCTACCCAACAGGTACACTATAAAGCCACCTCTCTAACCGTTCGCTTTTCATTCCCCACCATGGCAGCGAGCGGAACAGAGCTTGCGTTATTCCAACTGACGTCCGACATCTACCTCATCGTCAATGACGATCACCTGGAGCTGGTCCAAGACGCACCGCAGAAGGTGAAGATTTTGTTATCGCTATCAGACTGGACTCTATTGACACGATTGTTACAGGGAAAAGAGCCCGAAAGGGATTTCATGCACGTGGAAGTCGGCGTGCACATACGCACTGCTGGAGAGGATTCCCTTTTTCTCCGGTTGGAACAGAGTGGAGGTACCTATATCACACTCTGTCCACCCTTATGGATGGCACTGAAAGATGTACTCCCCGAGGTGGATGACTTACTACACCCCGAGGTGAAAGAAGGGACTGTGGCTACCCGGAGGCTTACACCTGGCTGCACCCTATTGTTGTACCCCAAACGAGTGGATCTCATCGATAGCGGACTTAGGTGTTGGTGTACGCCTGAACCCAAAGCGCACACATCTTTGTCACCGGAAGGATGGACTACCTTGAAACGGGTGGTGTTGGGTGACCTGCACGGTGATAGCATTCACCTGTGTGACGACGTCTACATTTTCTGCGGTCCCTTTTTCGCTCGACTCCTCTGTCTGAACGACGGTGGTTTTACCCTGGACCCCGATCTATGGACGGCTTTGGAACAAGTAGTCCCCATTGTCGATAATGTACTATCTCTATAGGAGCCACATAACAAATCAGAATAGTACGTATCACGCACTACACCCGTAGAGCTACATCTAGGCGCGCATGTGTGACATGGTCTATAAAACACGTCCCTCTGGATCCCACACCTTCATTTCTACGGTTGCAGAGCCATGACGGAGATCCAACCCTATGCGACTCGCATTTTACAGCATGCCACCGTGATTAATTCACTCACGGGTTACCGAGCAGTGGTCCGGTCCATGTTTGCAGATGGCGACGACAACGAGGGGCGACGCCAGATCCTGAACGAGTTCACAGAAGCGGTCCTCGACAGAGTACACTCGATGGAGAGGTGTGCCATCACTCACAACTACTGGACTATGGCAGCCATCCTTGATGCTCGGGCTATGGACCACGATCGCTCACGCCGGAACCAGCGACGGCTGGTTGGCCTCACAATAGTCTGTGCCCTATTGACCCTGGCGCTGTGGCATTGACAGTGGGACCTCACCATAAATACGAGGGTCAGACAGAGTGTGTGTCATTCACCGTTCGTCATTGGATCAAGCATGTCACCAGTCCTACCAGCCATCCTTCCCCTTACACCCCGGGTGGGGTTACACGTCTATGAAGATAAAGTCACCCTTGTGGAAGACCGTGGAGATGTTTGCTGGTCGCGCGCTGAGACCGTATCGAATACGGTTACGCTACACCGTGACGGCTGGACCAAATTTAAACGGGTGTTGAGCGGCGAGCTCGACGGACACCTCATCCACATAGACAATGCCATCTACGTACACCGTGGACCCTTCTTCCCACGCCTGGGCCGCTACCAAGACCCTACGCGAGGCTTCACCCTAGAACCCGATCTGTGGACAGCCTTCGAGAAAGTGGTGCCCATCGTGGACCAGCTGTTTACACCGGACGAGCGGTCATCAGACGAGTTGGAGTGGGCTCGTGCCCTGAGAGAAGCGGCGGCAGAACCCAATGAACAAATGTCTAGCCATTGATTACCCGGTTAGACTCAGTCAGCCCAGTGACATGACCACCCGATCCTTTGATGTCACGGGGTTCTCCCTATAAATACGAGAGACAGTGAAATCTGGTACCATTCACGTACTGACCATGACGGAGCATATAATACTGGCGTATCTCAGCTTGACCCCCGAGGTTTTCCTGCACGTGTATGCGGATAAGTTCGATATCATGGAGGCGGTGGGAGACATCTGTGATGCGGACCCTACACAACCGTGCCCGGCCCACATTCGTCTGTCCCGGGAGGGCTGGACCAAATTCAAACAGGTGTTGTCTGGTGAAGTGGACGGCGACCTCATCCACTTGTGTCACGATGTGTACATCCGACGCGGCCCTTTCTTTGCTCAATTGGCTCGGCTAGATGGAGGTACAGTGCATTTTACCCTTCACCCTGATCTATGGTCTGCATTGGAAGATGCCGTAGTAGATGTGGATCAAGTGCTTATCAAGCGGTCATCAGACGAGTTGGACTGGTCATTTACCATGGACACTGTGGAAGCCAACGAAGAAAATCAGAAAGAAACTCCGGCCCAAGATATACCCGTTATAAATAAACGATAGAGCCAGGGTCCATCATCATTTGTCACCATGAAGTGCTGGGAGAAGGTGTTGGATAACTTATACTACAGTCCCGACAGTCCGGCGGCCTATAGTGCATTGTCGGCTCTCTATCGAGCGGCCAAACCCCAGGGGATACAACGTGCCCAAGTCCGAGATTGGTTAAGAAAACAAGACACCTATACCTTACATCGATCTGTCCGTCGCCATTTTCTACGGAACCGGGTCATCGTGAGAGGAATAGATGCCCAGTGGCAAGCGGATTTGGTCGATATGAGCGCCTTTGCCAAACACAACGATGGGAATCGGTATATCTTGACGTGCATCGATATCCTATCCAAGTATGCGTGGGTGGTACCCATCCGGACGAAAACGGGGGCGAATCTCATAGCGGCGTTCAAAGACATCTTCAAGACCGGGCGCAAACCTTTGTATTTGCAAACCGACGAAGGCACGGAATTCCTCAACAAACCGTTCCAACAGTTTCTGAAAGCCCAGAAGGTGTTTTTCTTCCATACGTACAACGAGACCAAGGCTTCCGTGGTGGAAAGGTTCAACAGGACATTCAAAGGCCGCATGTATAAATATTTCACCTATAAGAATACAAGGCGGTACATCGATGTTCTCCCGAAACTTGTGAGTGGTTACAATCGAGCCTATCACCGGAGTATAGAGAGAGCCCCCATTACCGTGACCCAACGCAATGAAGCCCAAGTCCGGCGTGTCTTGTACCCCAGGCAATCGCAGCGAACGCCGAAGGCGGTGTACAAGGTCGGGGACCCTGTACGGATCAGTAAAGTCAAAGGTCAATTTGAGAAAAGTTACTTGCCCAACTGGAGCGATGAGCACTTCCTGATTAAACGGCGCCTACCCCAACAGCAGCGAGTCTATGAACTGGAAGATCTTCAAGGGGAACCGTTGCTAGGGACGTTTTACGAGATGGAATTACAGCCTGTCGTAAAAACACAGCAAGACTACTACACGGTGGAGCAGATTTTGAAAACGGAACGGCGACGTGGCAAACTGTTTCAGCAAGGCTGGCCCAGCTCCTTCAATTCCTGGGTCGCTGCCAACCAGCTGAAACGACTATAAAGCCAGACACCACTACCGTCATCCTTCATTCCACGTCCGACCACAGTGCTATGGACAAGCAGCAGCTGCCTCTCAACACAGCATCTCCCAAAACGCGCAAAGCGCAAGTGGGCTTTGTGGTGATATTGCTAACCCTGCTGAGTGTGTTGTACGGAGGTGTGTTTTACGACGTAGCCTATGTCAGCACGTTACTTAACCAACTGAGAACACCAGCCACCAGTGAAACCGGTCTACAGATAGCACCAGTCAACTCCGTATCGAGCCCAGTCACCACCACACCCCGTGTACAAGCCACGTCGAGCTCCACACCAAGCTCCACATCTACACCAAGAACACCCACTACGTCTGAAAACCCACCGGATTTCATCCCTCACAGTGAACAGACAACGACGACCGACGTTATACCCACCACCATCATCACTCACATGCTCTACCTACCCGTACGACAAACCGACATCAACACGATCACGGTGGATATAAGAGATGACACGGGACGACCGGTGGCATTCGAACGCGGGAAAGTGGTGCTGACACTTCATTTTCGACAAGCACGTGCTCCCCACTTTGTATAATGAAGGTGCCTTACGAGTGCGATGCACGCAGCTATATGGACTATTATGCCCAACAGGCCGGCGGTGGCCTTCCGGTATTTAGTGGTGCACGCATGCAACGAGGACATGGACTGGGGAACATACTCGGGAGCATCGTCAAAACGTTCCTGCCGTTGGTGACGCGTGGGGTGAAAGCAATCGGCAAACAAGCGATACGCAGTGGACTGCAAGTCGCCGGTGATGTATTTGGGGGTACGGCACCCACAGAAGCCTTGAAACGGCGGCCCAAAGAAGCAGGAGGCGTCTTAGTGGCCAAAGCACAACGCACCGTAGGGAATAAAAGACCTGCACCACCGAGACCACGCACCAGTCGACGACCGACCTAGCAACGACGCACATCGAAGACCCAGGATATCTTTTCTTAAAACATGTCCTTGATCCACGCAGTCCTGTCCCTCCACCAACAGTGAATTTGATTTGTGGACCGTGCCGCCCACACAGACCAGTGCCGAACAAGGATTATGGGTGGAGCATCTCCCGCTCTCCAGCATCAACGAAACAGGGCCCATTGAGTTCACCATCAGTAATGCGGATACGGCCTA
This sequence comes from Hanleya hanleyi, assembly GCA_036873755.1. Classification (NCBI taxonomy): domain Eukaryota; kingdom Metazoa; phylum Mollusca; class Polyplacophora; order Lepidopleurida; family Hanleyidae; genus Hanleya; species Hanleya hanleyi. The sequence goes on from JAVTVY010000526.1 coordinate 21,579, forward strand.
TGTGGATTTAGCCCATACATACTTGTATGTGAAAGCCAAGATCGTCAATGGAGATAGCTCCAGAATCGTCGACCAAGCAACGGTGGGCCCGACGAATGTCTGGCTGCACTCGATGTTTCAACAGGTGAATATATTTCTCAGCGACAAACTCATCAGTGACTCGACCAACACGTACCCCTATCGAGCCTACATCGAGACGCTGTTGTCGCATGGCCGAGAGGCTAAAAAATCTCAACTGACAGCCGCTTTATTCTACCAGGACACAGCCCAGCACATGGGCGTAGAGAACGACAATGTGGGATATAACAAACGGAAGGCTTTGACCGCGAACGGCGTCTCGGTGGATCTCATGGGTCGACTGCACGCAGACATGTTCATGCAAGACCGGTACCTGTTGAACAAGATCCCCATCAAAATCCGACTGATACGGGCGCCTCCGACCTTCGCCTTGATGGCCACTAACGTAGACGGGCATGCAGCTGACTATAAGATTGTCATCCAAGACGCAGTCCTGTATGTCCGAAAAGTGAAACCGAATCCAGCCGTTCAATTGGGACACCTCAAAGCCTTGGAAACAAAACCAACCCAGTACCCTATCCGACGTGTGCAAACCAAAGTGTTCTCTGTGTCTGCTGGAAATATGAGCGCCAACAAAGAAAATCTGTTCCTGGGGGAACTACCCAAGCGATTGATCCTGGCCTGTGTGGAAAATACCAGTTTCAGCGGAGCCTACCCAGAGAATCCGTTTGACTTTAAACATTTCGGCATCAATTTTGTGGCCCTGCATGTGGATGGACAACAGGTGCCAGCCACGGCCTTAACACCGAACTTTGGGCGCAGGAATTTCATTCGAGCCTATCAGAGCCTGTTTACAGCCACCGGTCAAATCAACCAGGACGAAGGGAATATGATCAGTCGGGAGGACTACGCGAACGGATACACGTTGTTCTGTTTCGATCTGACCCCCACTTAGAGAACGACCATCAGCTGGCCCTCGCCAAGCAAGGCAATTTACGGTTGGAAATCCACTTTTTACGAGCCCTCCGGAGCACCGTCAATGTGATCTGCTACGCCGAGTTTGACAACATCATTCAAGTGGACAAAGCGCGCAACGTCCTGTGTGACTTCTCCACCTAACATGGATACAGACCAGATAACCACCGTGCTGGAGAATGACACAGAGACACGTATGGTCTTTGAAGGGGTGTTCGCCCGAGATGTGTTCACATTAGACCGTATGTATCCTGCTGCTTACGTTCTCAACACGGACCCGATGGATCGGCCCGGTGAACATTGGGTGGGCGTGTACTTGACAGAACAGCAGGGCGAATACTTTGACCCTTACGGCCTGCCACCCCTCCATCCCGATTTAACAGACTTCATGGATCAAGGCACAGAGACGTGGTGTTGGAACAGCCAAACGTTGCAAAGCCTGGCCAGTAGCGTGTACGGACAATATTGGTTGTTTTACCTGTACCATCGATGCCGGGGAAGACCCTTATCTACCATCGTACAGATGTTTGACGAGTACCCCAAGGCCGAGGACCGCGATATACTCGTATATGACTGGGCCGCCCATCATTTCAATGTACAAGCCCCGTTCTGGGCTTAAGTTCTTTCAATGTACAAGCCCCCTGTTCTGGGCTTAAGTTTACAAGCCCCCTGTTCTGGGCTTCAGTTCTTTCAATGTACAAGCCCCTGTTCTGGGCTTCAGTTTTCACGTGGTTGTTCTCACGTTGTTGTTGTTACTGAATAAAAAACAAAATGAGATCTCACCAAAAACCCTGTCTTGTGTGTTTTCTATATGAGCATAATGCATGAAACTGGCTTTGAACACCGTATTAGCCAATCAGTGGCCTAGAATGGAGCCAAAGGTAACCCATCCATGTCCAGAAAACATTACCCGGGTGTACAAGAACCCGGATGTAGGCGCGGACGTAGGCGAAAGCATCCCAGTACCCGGATGTAGGCGCAGATGTGAGCGAAATTCTAGTACCCGTCCATTGGTTCTTTTATCGATCGCTCATTGACTCTTTTTCTCGACCGCTGATTGGTCCAAATGGAACTGCCCATCCTTCCCAGGTTAATTTACAAACCCCTTTTGGGGTTCAAGCTCTGTATATCGATGCCGCAACATTGTCTCCGAACCTTGCCGAAAGGGAGACCTTGGACCTATTGACCTGGATGTGACCTTTGACCTTTTGATCCGACATTCATCCGCGCACTGCCGGTGATGACGCGCGCGCGCGCGTGCGGCCGGAGAACCCGCGCGCGCGCGCTGCGGCCGGGGCGGGCCGGGCCGGGCCTGGCCGGGCCGAGCCGGGAAAACCCTCGGAGGTTGAACATCAGGAAGTCTAAGAGAACATTGGAACTCTTCTGGGTTTGGAGGTGAAACCCGGAAGTGACGTCACAACCCACGTGACCTGCGCAGCAGAATGGAAACGACACCCTAGTCTAGCCCCCTCACATAGGCTTCACATGGATACCTCACTCGATCCCATCGGCCCACTAGTGGCCCACCTAGACCCCAAAACGTCTATTTTCAGACCCTTTGTCCACTGCGCATGCGCAGAGTGACGATATTTCAACCCCGCACCCACCCCATCAGATGCCCCTCACATAGGCTTCACATTGATACCTCACTCGATCCAATCGGCCCACTAGTGGCTCCCCTAGATCCCAAAACGTCTATTTCCATATACTTTGTCTATTGCGCATGCGCAGAATGACGATATTCCTACCCCACATCCATCCCATCGGTTGCCCCCTCACATAGGCTTCACATTGATACCTCACTCGACCCCATCGGACCATTAGTGGCCCACCTAGATCCCAAAACGTCCACCCCGTATGGACCTATACACCCATAACCATGCAGTATAGGCCTATGGGCCTACCCAGGCCTCGGTGACTTTTTCCAAAAATTTCGCCGTTTCGCTCCGGGATCCTTCCCATCGTGTTCTAAATGACGAGACGTGAAAAACAAATCCAAGCAACCCATATCACAATGAACGTGTGTGAATTTCCCAGGTTGGACCTATACCCCCCATGGCCAGCCTATGGGCCTATATACAGACTTCGGTGACTTTTCCCAAAAATTTCACCGATTCGCTCCGGGACCCTTCCCATTGTCATTTTCTTGGCGAGACGAGAAAAACGCGACCCCACAAGCCATAGTAAATCCCACGAAAAAAATTGACCATCCCCATACCCCATACAGGCATTTTCCCTTATATTGTATAATACAGACCCCTATTGTAGGGGTAAAGTCCGCATTCCGCTTTTTATAGTTTCGGGAAAAAATCCTAATTTTACATGCACCCACCCCATTGACTTGATAGGCAGGCCCCAATAAGCCCGGGGACCGATATTAGCCCTTTTGGCTAGGGTTGATAGGTGTTTTCCCCTATTTTAGGGGTAAAGTCCGTATTCCGCTTTTTATAGTTTCGGGGAAAAAATCCTAATTTTACACGCACCCACCCCATTGACTTGATAGGCAGGTCCCAATAAGCCCGGGGACCGATATTAGCCCTTTTGGCTAGGGTTGATAGGGGTTTTCCCCTAGTTTAGGGGTAAAGTCCGTGTTCCGCTTTTTATAGTTTCGGGAAAAATCCTAATTTTACATGCACCCACCCATGACTGGATGCCCCTTCACGAATGCTTCACTTTGATACCTCACTCGACCCAATCGGACCATGCAGCGTATTTGAAGTCTGGGGACTACTTTTTCTCCGCGGAGGCAGACCGCATCACCGCCAGACCGCATCACCGCGGAAGAATACATGCCCAGGGGACATCCCCACAGACAGGTCAGTACATCTCCTATCATCCTCACAAGTCACGCCCATTCACCCAAACCGGAAGTGACGTCATACCTGCGCAGAACACTCCTGCGCACACGTCCTCATGACCTTCACCATAAACCGGAAGTGACGTCATACCTGCGCAAAAACACATGCGCACTCGTCCAAAACTGACCGAATTTAGCCTCTCCCTACTACTCACCTCTGGTGCCTCATGTCAAGAATGTAATCATTTCGGTGTACGGACATTTTCTACATACCCCTCCTCTACCAGATCTCCATCTAATATATTTAAATGCATGGAGATCTAGTAGAGCTAGGGGTACGTAGATCGATGTCGGTCGTGTAGAAAACATTTTTATTACATCCACTGTCATTGTGGTGTATGAAAAGGTGAGAAATAATGATATTATTGAAAGAAAAAAAAATTATATAATCACAACAACAACAACAACATCGAGGAAGACTCCCACTGCTACCCAATTCACTGTGCAAAGAGCGTGCATGCCTATTTACATTATTTTTTCTGCAATTTTACAAACGTATCGTCACATGATTACCACACCTTTCAGTTATCATTTTATTTTTCATTTAATTCGCGTAATTTATTGACATATTTGAAATAATAAAAGATGACAAAACCGTGATGCTGTAAATTAAATGTGCCGACGGGAAACAAGATCAGCTTACCGTATAGGCATACATTGGTAGGTATATTTTCTCATCATTCACAAGGCGGGGGGGGGGGTCGCATAAGGATCATACACAGGAGGGGGTGTCAAAATCCATGATTTTGGACTTACGTATACATAGGGATGCTGTCTAACATTGTTCCGGGTAAGTAGTATATAAAGCGTAAATCGACGCACATTGACCCCTGTTTTTGAGTGCATTTGTGGCGGATTTGTGGCGGAGAGGTCACTGAGTGCAAGTGTGGGAGGTGGGACCAAGATGGCAGCTGTGGGTGGTGGGACCAAGATGACAGCTGTGGGAGGTGGGACCAAGATGGCGGCTGTGGGTGTTGGGACCAAGATGGCGGCTGTGGGTGGTGGGACCAAGATGGCGGCTGTGGGTGGTGGGACCAAGATGGCGACTGATGTGGGAGTGGGACCAAGATGGCGGCTGTGGGAGGTGGGACCAAGATGGCGGCTGTGGGTGGTGGGATCAAGATGGCGGCTGTGGGAGGTGGGACCAAGATGGCGGCTGTGGGAGGTGGGACCAAGATGGCGGCTGTGGGTGGTGGGACCAAGATGGCGGCTGTGGGTGGTGGGATCAAGATGGCGGCTGTGGGTGGTGGGACCAAGATGGCGGCTGATGTGATTGGGCCGAGTGAGGCTCTTTTCAGTCATGTCATGGGTGTTTTCACAGAATAAATAAATAAATAAATAAATAAATTAATTTTAATTAATTAATTTAATCTTGGGAGTGGGACCAAGATGGCGGCTGATGTGGGAGGTGGGACCAAGATGGCGGCTGTGGGAGGTGGGACCAAGATGGCGGCTGTGGGAGGTGGGACCAAGATGGCGGACTGTGGGAGGTGGGACCAAGATGGCGGCTGTGGGTGGTGGGACCAAGATGGCGGCTGTGGGTGGTGGGACCAAGATGGCGGCTGTGGGTGGTGGGACCAAGATGGCGGCTGTGGGACCAAGATGGCGGCTGTGGGTGGTGGGACCAATATGGCGGACTGTGGGTGGTGGGACCAAGATGGCGGACTGTGGGTGGTGGGACCAAGATGGCGGACTGTAGAAAAACGTATAAAAGGAGGCGATTTTTAGGGGTGGGGTGTATTCATTGCACTACCTGCCTGACTTACCTGACCCGACCAGCCTGCCTGCCTGCCTGCCTGCTTGCTTGCCTGCCTGCCTGCTTGCCTACCAGCTTGTATGAGACGTGGAGAGAAAGCATGAGACGTGGAGAAGATTTTCCCTGGGACCCAGCAGCACCTCCGGTTGAAGTTTTACCCCAAAACGAGCGTGTCAGGGACATTTATCAACGTCACTGGGCTACCATACGCCATTGTTTTCACCGTGACCGTCGTCTATTGGACTTGTATAACTTTCGACTGCAGGACCTCACGTATCTGTCTACCTATGCCGAGAACATTTTCACAGATCAGGTGACAGCGTTCAAGTTGAATATGACATTCGGGTACATTTTACGGCACAAGGAGACGGACCAGGTGCGGTATTATTACCCCAGCAATAATACCTATGTGTTTGATCAGCCGTTCACGGTGACGGATGCGATTTCTCTGGAGCCACTCCTCGACCAACTGACTACGTTGGATCCATTGGAATGGGCCCGGTTGCAACGCCCCAATACCCAATGGCTTGTGGAAATGGTGACCAACGTCACATTTTTCGTCACGAAAATGAGAGATCATCCTATCGGTGCTCCTGTACTACTACCCCCTTGGTTGCTTCATCGACACGGCCTGTATGCATTAACACAAGGCGCACATGGGCCCTACAAAGACCAGAAATGTCTGTTTCGGTGTTTTAGCCGTGCATGTGGACGAGTGTCACCCCCGGAGTTGTGACAGAGTGGCCAATGTCTATTGGGAACAGTATTTACAGCAGCAAGACTTGGATCAGCGGCACTTCCGTGGAGTTCCGTTCAATAATTTGGATGACGTGGAAACACTGTTCAACATCAATATCTTTGTATACCGATTACGATGCGAGGAGGATACATTTGTGGCTGAATTGGTTCGTCGTTCAACAGAACGGTATGCTTCTACAATGAAAGTCAATGTGTTCGACGACAATGGCGTGAGTCATTTTTCGCTGATCTACAATATGAGCCAGTACGCTCAGTCTTTCAGTTGTGCCCAATGCCATCGGGTGTTTCACCGTTCCACCGACTTACATCGCCACGAGAAAATCTGTACCAACATTGTGAAGCGAGTATATCCTGGTGGTGTGTATCATAATACGCCTACTATTTTCCAGGAACTGGCCGATGAGGATCTCATCATACCGGAGCAGGACCGTTATTTTCCCTACCGGGCGTGTTACGATTTTGAGGCCCTGTTGGAGCCCATGGACATGTTTTCAGCGAAAACGCAGTGGACGCAGCGCCATATTCCTCTGAGTGTGAGTATTTCGAGCAGCGTACCTGGCTATGACGCTGCACCGGTGTGTTTCGTGTCCACTGGGGATTCCCATGAGTTGATCACCCGCATGATGGAGTATTTAGAGGAAGTCAGTGCGGCCAGTACGGAATTGTTGGTGTCCAAGTTCCAGGACGTACTGGACCAACTGGACGATCGTATTCCTATACCGGGTGTAGCAGACGATGAAGAGTCCGAGTCCGAGTCGGAGCCCGAGTCGCAGCCCCTGCAGTCGCAGGATGTGCCTTTACCGAAACCGTATGCGGAGAAATTGAAAGTGCGCTTCCTACAATACCTAGGCCAGTTACCGGTGCTAGGTTTCAACTCGGGGCGATATGACTTGAACATGGTGAAGGAATTTCTTTACCCCTACTTGGCCCAGGCGAATACCATCAAGTCCGTCATCAAGAAGATCAATAATCATATGGCCCTCACTACCACATCACTGCATTTCCTGGATGTACGGAATTACTTAGCTCCCAATTATAGCTATGATCAGTGGGTGAAGGCGTATGACTGTGCACAAACCAAAGGGAGGTTCCCTTACACGTATATATCGACGCTCGACTGTTTGGAGGAAACACAGTTGCCACCCCGGGATGCGTTCTTTGATGATTTGAAGCAAGTGGAATGTCCCGAAGACACATACCGGGAACTACAGCAGGTATGGAACGATCAACATATGCAGACCTTGCGAGATTTCCTGATATGGTATAATAACCTAGATGTGGTTCCTTTCCTGGAAGCGGCCGAGAAAATGGTTCAACTCTTTCGTCGTGAGATGCACGTGGATATCTTCAAGGAGTGCTTGAGTTTACCGGGTCTGGCGCTTCGCCATCTTTTTCAAGCGTGTCCTACATACTTCTCGCTGATACAGCAAAAAGATGCAGACATGCATGATTGTCTAAAGCAGAACATTGTGGGCGGACCGAGTCTTATTTTTCACCGTTACCACGAGAAGGACGTCACTACTCTCCCCAGTGGAAAACCCTGTGCTAAGATCATCGGTTTCGATGCGAATGCCTTGTACCTGTGGTCTCTGGCCCAACCTATGCCCAGTGGCCATTATACACGTTGGTTGGCGGAAGGTCGGCATTTTACACCGCAACGTACTCCCTACAAGCATCTGGCTGATCAGTGGTTGGATTGGGAAGCCTATCGACAGGGAATTTATATACGACACCAGACCAACGCCACAGAGAAGCGGATAGGAGATCGTCGACTCCCCGTCGATGGGTTTGCCCTGGTGGGTAGGACACCGACCGTATTTCAATTTTATGGGTGTTACTGGCACGGCCACGGATGCCATTTCAGCGCTGGACGCTTCAACGAACGACGTGGGAAATCGGCAGAAGAATTACGGGAAGAAGTGCAGGAGAACGGGGATTACGTCAAAGAGAGAGGATACCATCTCATCGAAATGTGGGAGTGTGAATTTCACACCATGTGCCAGGCCCTACCCCATTTACGGTGTTTCCTAAAAGAGCGCGAGTACCCGTTGAGTCGTCGGCGACTCCTGAGTCTGCCACAGATGTTCGACGCCATTCGTTCGGGGGACCTCTACGGCTTTGTCGAATGTGATTTGCATGTTCCCGATACTCTCAAGCCCCTCTTCGCCCAGTGCCCGCCCATCTTTAAGAACACGCTGGTGGGTCGGGATGATATTGGAGACACCATGGGGGCCTATGCGAAGCAACACGAGTGTTTGCCTCGACCTCGACGGATGTTGATTGGTAGTATGTGGGCCGAGAAAATCTTGCTGGGCACGCCCTTACTGCAGTGGTACATGAGCCACGGTTTGGAAATTACCAAAATATACCAAGTGATACAGTACGTACCCGACACTTGTTTTGCGGAGAATGCCGACATCGTGACGTCGGCCCGTCGTCAAGGTGACCAAGACCCGAGTAAGGCCATCATCGGTCAATCTTGGAAATTGACGGGCAATGGTTACTACGGAAAAACAGTTACGAATCAGGATAAGCACGTGAACGTGAGCATTTGTACAACCAAACAAGCCCGCAAAAAGTGAATTCTCCTCTGTTTCGCTCCGTGGAGGTCATCGATGACGACACGTATGAAGTCAGTTCAGCCAAGAAGACTATCCGTTACAACCTACCCCTGCAGATTGGATGTATGGTATACCATGTGGCCAAGCTGAGGATGCTGCAGTTTCTCTATGATTTCATGGGTGTGTATTTTAATGCATCAGACTGGCAACTCATGGAGATGGATACGGACTCGGCCTACATGGCCGTCTCTAATGCAGATTGGGAGTCCCTGGTGAAACCGGAGTTACAGGCAGAGTATGAAGCGGAACGGGACCAGTGGTTACCTACACGTGACCAATACCAGTACGATAAGCGTACGCCGGGCCTCTTCAAGCTGGAGTGGAGTGGAGATGCTATGATTGCTCTCTCCTCCAAGACGTATTACTGGTACGGGGGAGACGAAAATAAGTTTAGCTGCAAAGGGGTGAACCGGCGCGATCCCAACATCGACAAAGCCTTGTACTTGAACGTACTGCAAAGCCAGGCCAGTGCGAGTGGAACTAACCGCGGATTTCGGGTAGTGGACCACCAGATGCGGACGTACATCCAGCAACGAGACGCCTTTACTTTCTTTTACCCGAAACGGAAAGTACTGGCCGATGGTGTGAGCACCACTTACTTGGACTTGTGAACGGAACACACACTATATGACTGTTGATACACCAGTTAAAAACTGTAAAAGTCAGGATGGCCGAGTGGTCTAAGGCGCCGGTATTAAGTGCTGGTCGACGAAATGCCGGACGTAGGTTCGAATCCTACTCCTGACAGAACTTTTTTTGTACCACTTGTATATACCACTACTATTCTATTGTACATACCACCTGTATTCTATTTGTAATGAAAATCGGAGCTTTTGGGCTAATTCACCAGGGCGTTGAAGCGTTGAACTTGGCGTTGGCGGGCGTTGCTCACAATTTCCGGTCCGCGCATGCGCAGAATGGCGACAACGCCCGAGCCACTAGTCCAGTCAGATGCCCCCTTATGTGTGCTTCACATTGATACCTCACTCGACCCAATCGGACCAATAGTGACCCACCTCGACCCCAAAACGTCTATTTCCATACCCTTTTCCCACAATTCTCTGTCTGCGCATGCGCAGAATGTTCAACACGGACGACACACTATTCCAGGCGGATGCTCCCTCACATAGGCTTTACATTGATACCTCACTCAACTCCATTGGCCCAATGGTGACCCACCTAGACCCCAAAACGCGTATTTCCATACGCTTGGTCTACTGCGCATGCGCAGAATGATATCAGTTCCACGTGATACTAATCCAGGCAGATGCTCCTTCACATAGGCTTCACATGGATACCTCATACGACTCCATCGGACGACTAGTGGCCCACCTAAACCCCAAAACGGCTATGTCCATACCCTTTTCCCACAATTTCCTGTCTGCGCATGCGCAGAATGGTGAAAACGCTCGAGCCACTAGCCCAGGTGAATGCCCCCTCACATAGGCTACACATTGATACCGCACTCGACCCAATCGGTCCACTAGGGGCTACCCTAGATCCCAAAACGCCTATTTCCAAACCCTTTTCCCACAATTCCCTGTCTGCGCATGCGCAGACTGGTGACCACGCCCGAGCCACTAGCCCAGGCAGATGCCCCCTCATGTGTGCTTCACATGGATACCTCATACGACTCCATCGGCCCATTAGGGTCTTACCTAGAGCCCAAAACGTGTATTTCCATAGCCTTTTCCCACAATTCCCTGTTTGCGCATGCGCAGACTGAGATTTTTATTGGCATGTGCTAGTCTCTATATTAAAAGAAACCATTATCTGATCTCTTACAAATACAGGATAATGTTACATCAGCAATGGACAAAGAAAAGTATATAGAAATTCTGTTCAACCCTCCATCAGAACATGGTGAAATAGCGATGTACATACATAATATATATATAGGAACGACCAGATAAATGCCCAACCCAGCTGAGTATACTTAGTTCTATCTTCTTTCTTTACAAATTGATATTGCCACAGTAACAGGCTTTATCTCTTTATCAATTGACTTTTATATTATTTTGTTATTATTATGGCATTTGCCATACTCTATATGTGACAGAGTCGAGCAATAAAAAGAATTGAATTGACTTGTTTGTATTATTGAAATTTCCTTGTATACGTAATATATAGTAATTGTTCACCTGAATAAAACATTGTTTCACGTTCTATCAGAATTCACGAATTATTTATTTGTAGCCGAAAAATAATTTTTTCATCATCAAACTGAGAAATACAAAATCATTCAGACTTTCAAGGAGGGCCTTGAAGACTGTCGAATTACCCACACCACCCCAAATTTATGAGCCGATATTCTATTCTGTGAAAGCGTGGTATGAAAACGTACTGAGTCACCCGTGCACTCGCAACAATTCGCAACAAAAGTGTAATGTAATGTGTTCATTTTTAGCCGCTCATTTTCTACGACCTATACAGCCAAAATATGCACACACATATGTTTTTCTTATATCTCATTGGTTGAATACCCTCTGTTTGCCACACCCACCCCACGTGGGTGTATGGGCGAAGGAATTCATCTACCGTGACAACCCCAGAAGCGGAAAACCGCTGGGGTGTCGACACCATGAAACCAGAAAACATGTGTGTGTGTGCCGTTGGCCGAAATCATTAGCTTGATAGTTTAGTGCGTTCATTTCATGCCTGTAGTATAATGAAGACCGGATTTACCGATGGAGATATCTGGAAATTTCGAAAAAATTCGTGACAAGCCCAGAAACAGAAAACCGCTGGGATGTCGGGACCAAACCAGGAAACATGTGTGTGTGCCGTTGGCCGAAATCATTAGCTTGATAGTTTAGTGCGTTCATTTCATGCCTGTAGTATAATGAAGACCGGATTTACCGATGGAGATATCTGGGAATTTCGAAAAAATCCGTGACAAGCCCAGAAACAGAAAACCGCTGGGATGTCGGGACCAAACCAGGAAACATGTGTGTGTGCCGCTGGCCGAAATCATTAGCTTGATAGTTTAGTGCGTTCATTTCATGCCTGTGGTATAATGAAGACCGGATTTACCGATGGAGATATCTGTGAATTTCGAAAAAATCCGTGACAAGCCCAGAAACAGAAAACCGCTGGGATGTCGGGACCAAACCATGAAACATGTGTGTGCCGTTGGCC
>JAVTVY010000527.1:0-34918 GCA_036873755.1 Hanleya hanleyi
CAGCCATCAATTCGCATATGTCTATTTGAAAGAATGACAATGCCCAACAGGATGGTAACCTACTAGAGATATCAGCAACTACAAACGTAGGAAGGATTATCATATACCGTACATTGAGCTGCCCGCCGTCATCCTGTCGAAGTATGCTTGGGTCGTCCCCATCCGAACGAAAACGGGGGAGAATCTCGTGACTGCGTCCAAGCGCATCTTCAAGACGGGTCACAAACCAATGTATTTGCAAACCGACGAAGGCACGGAATTCCTAAAGAAACTATCTCAGCAGTTTCTGAAAACCCGGACATACAAGGAGACCAAGGTTTCCGTCGTCGAAAGGTTCAATCGGACGTTGCTGCATGTGCAAATACTTCACCTAAACGAATACAAGTCAGTACATCGATCTCCTCACCAGCTGCTCGATTGTTACGATCGAGCATATCAATGGAGTATTCATAGAGCACCAATCATCGTTATCGAACAAAATGAACCCCAAGTTCATCGTATCGTGTACGCAATGCAACCACGTCCACGACCGAAGAAGGTGTATGAATCAGTATAGTCATTGGCAAGTTCGAGAACAGTAAACTCCCAAACTGGAGCGATGAGCACTTTGTGATAAAACGCCACCTACCCCGACAACCGCGGGTATATGAATTGAAAGATCTTCAAGGAGAGCCATTGCCTAGGAAATTAGCCTAGTTTTATGTATACTATGATCTATCCTTTGAATTTGTTGCTAATGTTATTATATGAATTAGGTCTTTGGATTATGGACGCGGAAATTCTTTATTGGACGACGGCTGAATATTGAATGACGGCAATGTATTGCTGGACGTTTTACGCCGTGGAATTACAGCCCTTGGTGAAAACAGCGCAAGACTACTACACTGTGAGACGCATCCCGAAAACCGAACGACGGTGAGGCTAGCTAAATAATATATAGCCCTCAAGAGTATGAGGGCTATACGTCGGCCCCAGTCACCTCCAGCGAGGGTTTTAGATAATTTTATTACGAATCACCCACCTCTGAACCTGCCGTACATCTAAACTCTATCCCCTCCTGCGCACTATTTCAAAATCTTGCACACTATTGTGAAATAGTAACGAATATATCGCCGTCTGAATTTTCCAGTCGGAAACTTCTGGCTCTCTGCGCGCCATGTTGGTGACGTCACTCTATACGGTTAACATGGCGCGTTTAAAGTGGAAGTCGTCTGGGAAATTCAGACGGCGATATATTCGTTACTATTTCACAATAGTGTGCAAGATTTTGAAATAGTGCGCAGGAGGGGGTAGAGATTAGATGTACGGCAGGTTCAGAGGTGGGTGATTCGTAATAAAATTATCTAAAACCCTCGCTGGAGGTGACTGGGGCCGACGTATAGCCCTCATACTCTTGAGGGCTATATATTATTTAGCTACGGTGAGGCAAGACGCTGCACCGCGTAAAATGGCATTGCGTTCATGCTTCGCTCGACCATGAACACAGTGCTATGGAGGAAGCGCGATTGCCCTTGAACACAGCGTTTCCCAAAATGCGCAAGCAAAAGTGGGCTTAGACTGGATGAGTCTCTATTTCATATGTACTATTATTAATAATAAAATGATCTTTAATAAATAGAATGAGAAAAAAATGAAAAAAAAATGAAAAAAATATTTTTAAAATAGAGACTGGACGATTTGATGGGTTTCGTCGTGTAAAGATTCCATCTGGAGGCGTGGTTAGTCTGGACGATTGACATGTTTTTACCTTCGGTCGCAATATTTGTATCAATTTCATTCTAACGGCATATTGTGACGTCTCGGCAATAACGTCATTCCCATTGTTGAGGTCATGGTAGTAACGTCATTCTCATTGTTGACGTCACATGAACGCATTGCTTCCAGCGTGCGTATATGAACGAACCAATCAAATCCTTTGAGTTGGGGGCGGAATACGGAGTTTTCATTGGTGACAAAAAATGCACAGTATATTGTGCATTTTTTCTTGTAAAGTTAGCTCCCTTGTGACGTTCCGTCCAGTCCCTGTTTCAAGCATTTCCTTAATAGGCAGAGTTACTTCCTCTTGTTTCCCGTTTAAAATACATTATGAAACAGGGGCTGGATCCAGTCTAAAGTGGGCTTTGTGGTGACATTGCTAACTTTTTGGACATCTTATATGGAGGTGTTTGTTTTTAGAAATATGCAGTCAGTATATTTGTCTGTGGGGTCCTATGACTTCTTGCCAGTACGCCGGCATCGTTTTTTATCACCCTTTCAATGTTGCGATTATTTACGACGTTGCGTATCTCATCTCTCTACTCAAATCAACCTAGTTCACAGAAACCACCCGTGAGTGCGAGTGAGAAGAGTCCACAGTTCACCTCTACGCTAGCGCCCATCAAACCCGTTATCGAAACGAGCCCAGTGACCTCCACACCGGTCCCATGTATACAGACCTGGTGGCAACATCCTCTCATTTGCCTCATTGCGGAGCCGACGGGCTAAGGCAAGACGTCACTTCGTCCAGAAACTCCTTCAATACGCTGACAGCATGATTACCCCACCCATCGTCGGCGTCGTGTGGTGTTGCAGGGATTGACAGGCGGCGTACGAATCGATGCCCAACATCCCATTCGTGGAAGGACTATCTCCTCACCGACTTGGAACCGGAAACCTTGGTTGTCGTCTATGACCTCATGGCGGAAACCGAAACTCGGGTAACCGAGCTCTCTATAGCATAGGCAACCATCATCTGTGGCTAAATGTCACCTACATTGTGCAGAATCTGTTCAGTAAAAACAAAGAACACCAGAGCATTAGTTCAGATGCTTACTATCTGGTAGTGTTTGAAAACCCGAGAGACACCACTCAGCTGCTGCACCTGGCGAGACAAATGTAACCGCGGCCACACCCAGTTTGCGTTGAAAGCTTTTCAAGATGCGACAATCGCTCAGTACGGGTATATGCTCTTCGAACTGAAGCAAGCCACCGACCAGCTCCAACTGCGGACGTATACGTTCAATTAGGTACAAAATATTATTATGTAAACTCACTCACTGTGGCTAGCTGGTGTGTGTGTGATGAAGGTGATAATACAAAAAAATATATTTAGAACACACCATCCTACGCTCATAAGCAGCTTGTGTCACTTACGTCCTTACTCTCTTTGTTCCCCAAGGAGAGTAGGGATGTATGTGACACAAGCTGTTTATGAGCGTAACACCATCCTTGATGATTTTGTCTCTGTAGCCATAGCAGCCCGTGAAGGATAAAAAACGGGTTGCATGTTCCAGCGTTAGTTGTGCATAATGTTCGCTTGAGTACGAAAGCACGCACCGACGTTCGTTGTACTGAAGACTGCCTCACCCGAGTTGGGCTGAACTATTGTACGCGGTGAAAACGCCGACCTTGTACGCTGTCCGTGTGCCTTAATTACGATCTTCTCGGAAACCCTGGTGAGAAAGAAGTCTACCAAGCCAAGAAGAAAAAGATCTTACGTAACGGTGTCTTTCTCGGTGCCATAGCCCCGTTGGTCGCTTCCGTGCTGGCCCTCTACTCAGTGGATTCCTAGGTCTACAATGAACCATACGAAAAGAAACAAAACAAAAAATGGCCCTCATCGGACCACGCCTCTTTCAAAGTCACCAATGTCAACACGTCAAAACACTCGATGAAGAGATGCGTCAGATTTTCCAACTGTCAGGTTTAAGCGATAGTGAGAATGTGCAACGGTAAAATCAGACGCTCCAGCGGTACATGACCTTCATGGACCAATATAAGAGCCCTACTATCCTGACATCACCAGACGACTCCACCTTTACCACCAGCCCCACTGTGGGTCGCTTCGTCCAAGAAAAAAGCTTGGTATTATAACGAGTGAAAGTCAATCCTAACATCACATGGAATGATAAAGGCGAACTTCTTATACCGATTTGGTGAATGACATGATGCGTCAACACAAGTCACAGTCGGATCCCCAAGGCTGGCAGGTGTTTGCTCGAGGACTCAAAGACCTGCATATACCGCAAGAATTAGTCGAAAACCCCCAGCGCTGGACCTGGATGCAACAGTAAAACAGACAGCAGTAGCCCCCGGCACCAACACCCCGGAAGTCACAACACCCGATTCGACCGCCACTGACCTGGGAATCCGAGTGGGAACCGGAGTACACGATTTTTATCCCTTCAAAACGTCACCACGGGTCAAGACTCCGTCGCTCGAGATCTGTGACACGTAGCAAGTCACTGCGGTGGACATATCGACGTCAGCAGACCCCCAAGACCTGGACCATTTATTAATACCGCAAGTGAAAACAGGAAGGCTCAGTCTTCCTGTTTTACCTCACACTGCCCAGTAATAGTCGATGGCGCGGTTCCTGAGCAACACCTTAACCCGCTAGCATAGCATACAATGTAGCTTGCAGATATGTGCCTTCTATTCTTGAATCTAACACTTTGCAAATATAGTACCGATTGCCCATGGTACCGAAGAATTATATAAAGCGCATCTTGGACCGTAAAAATGGCGACCGTGAGGAGACGTCAATATGATGTTGCAGGTGCATTGTGAGACCATTGCGCGTGCATGAAGAACTTAACGCTCTACCGTAACACTATCGTCCTAACGCGGAAATGATTTCATCGCAACCTCTAATTTGTTGGATTAGCGGTTGATTATCTGACTGGCTCAAGTAGGCCATATATTACATTTGTTGCAATTTGGCACGTTGGCTATTTGTATATCCGCAGGTAGAGCAAGCCAATGCCCGTCCTAGTTGAAGTGGTCACATTTGAACCCCTACGTCATTGGTTGTTGTAATCAATATAGATTCTTCGGTTCAGGGCGCTATATAAGGGCCCATTCTGACCGTTTCAGCAGACACTGTCAACCACCACGCCACGAAGTTCACTTGTACAACCTGCTCGAAGTCATGTACTCGTCTTCATGACTTACGCCGAAAAGAATCTGTTAGCTATGACGCTTCCTCCCCGTATAGCTGTACGATATGTGCCAGAGCATCCGTCTCTGCCATGAGATCATCGACGACCACCAAAGTGTCTGGTTCCAGGTCGGCTAGGCTGGGTAGGCCTTCCACGAACGTGATGTACGGCATCGCCTCGTACGCCGCTTGCCATTTTCTGTAACACCACAGGACCCAGGCAATGGGTGGGGTAATCATGCTGTCGGCGTGCTGAACGAGTCTCTGGACGAAGTGCGTCTTGCCTGTGCCCGTCGGTCCCGCAATGAGGCAGATGAAGGAGTGTTGTCACCGGGGGTCCATGATTGGAGATGTATCCGCTGTCGAGGCAACCCGCTCTTGTAAATTTGGTACGAGTGAACCGGGGTCGTCGGTGCGTCAACGTTTGTCGCCGTTGTCGACACGTTCGGGTGTTCACTGCGGGAGATCGTATACGTGGTGGTCACTGCAATACTTGGTGTGGAGCTCGATGTTGACTGGACTGTATACGGTCGCTGGGTGAGGTTTGACTGGCGTAGAAGAGGTCTGTTGATTCTGCACTCACGGCTGGTGTATTAGGTGGGATGAGTAGAGTGCTTGAGGTAAGCGTCGTAAAACACACCTCCGTGGAAGATAGCCAGTAGGGCTAGCATAGCGCTGTGTTCATGGTCGAGCATGGAATGAACGCTGAGGCGGTGGTGCCTGGTTTATAGCCGTTTTATCTGGTTGGCCACGACCCAAGAATTGAACGAACTGGGCCAGCCTTGCCATGCATTTCACGAAGTGCATTGTCTTGCCTTGATGTCGCTCGGTTTTCAGGATGCGTTCCATAGTGTAGTAGTCTTGCGTTGTTTTGACCACAGGCTGTAATTCTTGCTCGTAAAATGTCCATTGCAAAGGCTCCCCTTGAAGATCTTCCATTTCATACACCTGCGGTTGTCGGGATAGGCGGCGTTTAATGACGAAGTGTTCATCGCTCCAGTTGGTGCAGTAACTCTTCTCGAACTTGAAATTACTGATCCGGACAGGGTCCTCGATTTTTAACACCCTGTTCGGCCGTTGTTGGGGTTGGTTGGGCACAAGATACGCCGGATTTAGGCTTCCTTGCGTTCCGTAACGGTGATGGGGGCTCTCTGAATACTTCGGTGATAGGCTCGATTATAACCGCTCACAAGTTTCGGGAGGACATCGGTGTCCCATCGTGTATTCTTAGCCGTAAAGTGGATGGATGGGTACCACCCACGCATACTTCTTCAAGATATACCGATTCCCATCGTTGTCTTTGGCCATGGCGCTCATATCGACCAAATCCGCTTCCCATTGGGCATCTATACCACCAACGATGACCTGGTTCTATGGAAAATGACGGCGGGCAGATCGTTGTAAGATATAGGTGTCTTGTTGTTTGAGCCAATATCGGACTTGCGATAGACGAATGCCGTGGGGTTTAGCGGCTCGATAGAGAGCCGAGGATGCACTATAGACAGCCGGACTGTCGGGACTGTAATACAACGTGTCCGACATCTTCTCCCAGCGTTTCATGGTGGTAACTGAGGAGTGTATCGTGTATTTATAACGAGGTCGATGTTCCTTTCTGAAGGGTATCATCGGGTTGTAAATATCCTGGGTTGACTGAGCCTAGCCTGATAATCTATGGCGTCGTCCTCGTCCTCATCGCCTCACCCTCAATCATAAGGAATTTCCGCTTTATATACTACTGTCACTTCAAAAAGAAAAAAAATCACACCAGTCTGACTTTACCTAACGATCGCCTCAAAATGAGAACCCATATGGTCCATTGCGACCCCGTACGACCTAGCTATACCCCAAACTGAATTACAACACATATAAGGGAAGTGGGAAGAGGTGCCGACATACTGACAGAGCCACATGACTTCACAGTATAGTCTTCCGGTTAATCTATTCTAAAGCACATATCAAGAATCTAACGATTCGTGATATGTGTTGTATCTCAGGTACGCTTTTATTGTACCTGTTCATGTGGAAGTCCCACCTAAAATGCCCTTTTCTACTATTTCCGACTGCGGATGCGCAGATTGACGGCACTTCCAATAACAACCAGACTAGTCGGACATTACCCCACGAGCACTTCAATATGACACCCGGCAAGGCCCACTTGGACCACTGATGATTCAGCTAGACCCCAAAGCGCCCATCCAAAGGCCCTTTAATTTACTGGGTGCATTACAAGCGTCTAGTCCTTCATTCAATATTCAGCCGCCGTCCATTAAAAAGTTTCCGCTTCCATAATCCAAGGACCTGATTCATATAATAGATTTAGCACCAGATTAAAAGAATACATCATAGTATACATGAAACTAGTCTAGTTTTCTGCAAGAGAGAAGCGATCAACAGTTTTCAATGATGCCACACCCAAAGTCTGTGCGGCTGAAAACAGGCATGGGTTTGGCTCTTCAACCATAAGTAAATGTAAAATTTTCAACAGGAACCCTGTAAAAAGTATATACTTTCTGTATAATGGGCATACTCGTGCCATTTTTTTCAGGAGACAAGTGTGCTAAAGACGTTGAAAATGAAAGACGTTCAATCATTTTTATGCCTCCTTCAACTTCTCTGAAAAAACTCATGAAATATATGAAAACGTGTCAAATTTGACCCACCATTCAGAGAAAACGTACGAAATGATTTTCGTGTTATCCATGTGAAATGATTCCCCGTCCAAAAGGCATTTTGAAGTGGGGAACCAAAAAAAAACAAAAAACAGGGGGCCCATCTATACTCGCTTCTTGTAAATATTTTATCGCCAAAAAGTAGTCGTCATTTTCATGCTCTGTTAAAGTGCGCATATTGTACTGACAAATATTCACTTCCGAATATTAAAATATTCACGAATGCGCGATCAACCGGCAATTGTTATGCCTGATTAGACGAATGGTTACGCCCAACCGGATGATACTGTAGATATCAGTTAGTAAAACGGGAAGGAGACTTATCATGCTGTCAAAAAGGCGACATTCCTTATTATGAAATTATAGGCCACTTTGTGCGAAACCGTGGCTCGTCTGGAGTTCAACCTCTATTACTACACGACTGCGCATGCGCAGATTTGCAGCACTACCAATAAACCACTCCACGAGCGTTTCAATATGACGCCCCACACAGCCCATCTGGACAACGGCTTGTCCATTTAGAGCCGAAAACGCCCACCCACACGCCCTTTCTCTACTGCCATACGTAAATTGGCGGCAAGTCCAATAAAACCCATCGCAGCCTGACACCCCCACACGACCCATTTGGACCACGGGCGGCCTAGCCCCCAAAATGCCCACCCCAGGCCTTGCTGACGAGTGCGCATGATAAATTTCCAGCGATATTGAACCGACGACCCGAGACCCTTCCCATCGTACTCTACAGCCTCAGCCGATGTTAACAAATACCCACACCTATAGCTAACTCCACACAAAAAAATGACCACACCTGCCCAACGGGTAAGGCTTCGCTGGGTACTCCACGGGGTAATCCACGAAATGCACGTGACTCTCGACGTGGTCTAGCACCTCAACCGAGATCTTATCTTCGAATTCCTTGACGCTGGGGTCAATCGCTATCGGCTGCTCAATCGTCAAACGTACCTGCAGAACGGGGTGTTGACGTGTCGTGTGCGTTGGTGATGTTTCAACTGAATTAAGCGTTTAAAGTGGTGTCCACATTCCTTACATTCCTGGGTCACTCAGGTCTTTACCAAAAGCATTAATCATCGGCGCCTCAGCATCATCTACATTGTGTAGAATCTGTTCGGTAAAAACAAAGGGCATCGGAACATCAGTTTGAATGCCCACTACCTGATGGTGTTTAAAACCCGGATGAACGCCACCTAACTGCGGCACCTGGGACAGATGTACCCCGGACGCATTAAGGTTGCATTGGAACCCATTAACGATGCGACAACCCCTTAATACGGGTATATGCTCTTCGACCTGAAGCAAGGCACCCCCGACCACCTTCGACTACGGACCGTTATCTTTCCCGGAGAGACCCACCACGTGTACGTGCAAAAATAATGTACTCACCCACAGTGGCTACCCAGCTAGGGTGTGTATGTGATGATGGGGACATACCGAAATATGGATAGTAATTTCTGCTAACTGGCCGCTAGATGGCGCCGCGGTATATTACTGCACGCTTGGCTGAACACAGGTGCCAGCCGTCTTTTGACTGCCGCTTAAATGGTGTATGACCGACAGTGTATTGAGCCCGACTCAAGATTACCCAGCATGGGGTCGATTGGGGTCTCCAACTTACTCGTTAATAGTACAATCAACTCCCAATGTATTATCTTTAAATATATTTAACTGTGATAGAATATCTGATCTTATAGGCAAGCCTGTTACACACACACAAGGCATAAGTGGGAGCAGATATTGAACATTGAATTTAAGCAATAAAACTTAGGTGAAAGAATTTTACAAAATATGCACTTCACAAACCGATGAATATTAATAATATATTTGTTAAAGCGAAATGTAACATTTGTTGTATTAAACATGTATTCTTACAGATTATTGGGGCATTTCGACCTACCAGTTATAGTACAATGCTTGTGAACATATTCAAGAAGAGTTGTATCGATACCGTGTGAATTTCAATGAATAACACTTCCATGTTCCAGTTTCAGTATTACGTCAACAAACATAAATCACAGCATTCTAATCATGGAAGAGGAGTTCACCCATTGTATTTGGCAACAAATACTCATATAAATGGAGAATCTCTAGAATGTGTTAATAAATATAAATATTTAGGGGTCCTTCTGCACAGTAATGGTTATTTCAACCAAGCAATTTCTAATCTGTCTGCTACAGCCAAGAAGGCTATTTTTGCCTTAAGGAATACAGTTAATCCTAAGGAATTAACTTGTGAACTGTCAAGCAAACTTTTCAATTCGATTATTCAGCCAATTCTATTATATGGGGCTGAAGTTTGGGTAGGCTATATTGATAGGGATATGCCCACCTCATCTGCCTTATTTAAGGATAATGAAGCAGAAAGTGTCCATCTCAGATATTTTAAACAAGTACTTGGTGTACACTCAAAAACTGTTAACATGGCTGTGCTAGGAGAGCTGGGTAGATCACCAATTAAGGTAGCAGCTATTGTCAATAGTATTAATTTCTTTATGCATATTGTATCGTCCAACCATACATCATTGGTGTATAAAGCCTACTTGGAGCAAGTTGATGCAGATAGAAAGCTCAACTGCTCCAACTGGGTTAGTTTTATCAAGAGAACACTCTCTGACACTGGTTGTCTGTATATCTGGGAGAATCAAGGCTGCTGTTTCCCTAGATCAGCTTTGCGATTTATTAAAGAGAAATTAGTATCCATATTTGCCGAGGGGTGGAAAGAGCAAATTGCAAAATTCAGTAAGTTGCAATCTTACTGTCTATTTAAAAAGGAATTAAAAGCAGAATATGCCATCTTTTCAATACCTAATAGACATCACCGTTTGGCACTAACTCGTTTCAGAGTGAGTGCACATAAACTACAGATTGAAAAGGGAAGGTACAATAATACCCCGCCGGAACAACGGCTATGTGCCACTTGTCAGGTAGTTGAAGATGAAACACACTTCCTACTCAAATGTTCTCGTTTTAAGATACAGAGAGTAGCCCTGTTTGACAGCATTGCCAACATGATCCCCGATGTAGTGGACAACACAAATGACATGTTTATTTGGTTAATGTCTGCGATTTCGCAACCCATTGTAACTTCTGTGGCAAAATTTATTTATGAATGCTTCTCAATTATGACGTAATGAGTCTTTGGGGTGTTAGCCTAATACATCTCTTCTGTCGACTAAACATGGCCATATGCCTACTACTGCGTAATGTTAGATTACTGGTCTAGTATAACCATACAAATCTTCTGCATTTGTATCTATGTCTTGAAATGTAACTGTAGAGATTTTCAAGGTATACTTGTGTCTTATATGTTTGTATTGTATTGCTTTTAGCCCTCGGGCATAAATATGCAAATAAATTATCTATCTATCTATCTATAAAGTCTATTACAGTCTACGTTTTCAGGGTAGAATAACGGTGTAAAGAAGCTGAGCGATATTGTTTTTGGTGTTGATCGCATAATCATATTATGAAAATCAACCTGCTGGATGTTCCTGTCCATACCGTTTTCGAAGGCGCAAAAATGACAAGAACCCAAGCTACAATATGATAGAAGAGCTTTCGATTCTATTGTTCGACTTCCTCTTTTGCAAACAAAAAGTTGACGACTTTCTGAGTAAAACAAAACTCTAATGATTATCTATTCTACGGCAAACGTTAAGACGGAAATGTGACAATACATTAGGTGTTGGTTATCGGGAGGATCAAAGAGACAGCCCATGAAACCTTCGCCTCGTGCAATACACAATTGTGATCCATGTTTAATCGGCCCAGCAGGTATCGTCACCTGTCACCAGATCTCAGCGTTAATAGCCACGGACCGGCCCCCACTTAATTACTCCAGCTGAATGCCTTATAGTGTCTTTCTCTAAAAATTCTCAAATTTTAAATTGATATGGAAGCAAGAAGATATGTAATAATTAGATCAAATGAAGAACCGTGAGATAGAACACGGTATGGTATGTATAACGCCATGCTGGCAAATATCGTTGGCTGAACGGTGTTTTACCTATAAACTTTTAAAAATGAGCTACTTTCGGCTTTTTCGTGAAAACCTATGCTAAGGTATAGGTTGAAAATGCATATTGAACCCTCATTTTTAAATCAAATTGGAAGCAAGTAAAACATTTTCTCTGGGAAAATAAACTAGCACATCGTATTGATATACTATTCGAAATTAACTTAATATGCTGGCAAATGTTGTCACCCGAACAGAAATGCTTGATTTTCAGCTTCGAAAACCATTGTCCAATCTAATCTAGGTTAATTTTCCCGGCCATGTTGTCTTCCCTTACCAATCAAAGTTGAAGATGTAATAAATAACAAGAGCCCAAGGGGCTTCAATATACGCCCGTATATCTGGAATTACAGTGGTCCAAATTTCAAGGTTGTTTAATAGCCTGGATTCCAATTGGGAGCTAGCAATCCAAAGAAAGGTCTACGATTTTGTGCTTCTGAGAAAGTAACATATATCACATCTTATAATGAATGATAAACTAAAATGGGCTTAACTCTTGGTAACTGGTTGACCTTAAAACAAGAGCCGAGAGCTCACATGTCCCACACTGAAATCGACAATCGCCAAACACAAGAAAATAGTAGTTTTCCTGCAAATGGATTTCTTTCAGATGAGGGAATTTTTCATGAAGGAAGAAGAAATGAAGTAAACCTTTGTTCTTGAGTTAATAAACAGGTAGGAAGTTCATAAAGGACCCCTCTCCCCATTAAATTAGTAAATGCATGGTTTCTATTTCACAACAGTTTAACTAAATGTAGCTGTTTCAAACATGGGAGACAACTCCACAGGACAAATGCCATATACATATAGGGGAGAGAACTCTGAATATTCCAACCTAACACATATAGTCAGCTAAACTTGATTCAGTTTTGAAGGAATGTGACCTTGACCTTTGCCAAATTGATTTCAAATGTATGGCTCCTCCTTGCCATGCGAGTAAAAGTATACTCAAAGTTTGCTACCAATCCATAGAGATATCGCATGGACAACAAATCTTAATGGACGAATGAACAGAACGCAACATCGCATTACACGACCTCGTCTTCGACAGGCATATGAAATGTGACTTTTAATGATTTCTTGATTTTGGGGTCACAGTGACCTTGACTATTGACCTTGACTTACATTTTTGTACATGAAAAACCGTCATCCGTTATTTCTCAATGGACACAAAAAATAATGGTTTTTAACAATTTCACGACTTTGGGGTCACAGTGACCTTGACATTTGACCTTGACACATCGTGTCCCCCTAATGTATATCTACTGACACAAAAAATGTTATTTTTAATAATTTCCTAATTTTGGGGTCACAGTGACCTTTGACCTTCGACCTTGACCTAATTTTTGGTATGCGACACTTCATTTCCCCCTATTGAATCCACTCACAAAAAATTGTAATTTTTAATGATTTCCTGATTTTTCGGTCACACTGACCTTTGACCTTGATTCTGGGGGTCACAGTGACCTTGATTATTGCCCTGGATCTAAATTTTGGTACATGACAAAACGGCCCCCCCGTAATTTCTCAGTGGACACAAAAAATCATGATTTTTAACAATTTCACGATTTTGGGGTCACAGTGACCTTGACCTACATTTTGGTAGGTGACACACCGTGTCCTCCTAATGTATCTACTGACACAAAAACAAAATTATTTTTAATAATTTCCTGAATTTGGGGTCACAGTGACGTTTGACCTTCGACCTTGACCTATTTTTTGGTATGCGATACTTCATTTCCCTCTATTGAATCCATTCACAAAAAATTAGAAATTTTTAATGATTTCCTGATTTTTCGGTCACACTGACCTTTGACCTCTGACCTCGACCTACATTTGGTATGCAAAACATCGTTCCCTCTCCCTCCCAGGGCACCCACTCACCAAAAATTGGAACTGTATATAGAAAACTGTCAATGATCAACGATTTCCTGATTTTAGACAAGTGACCTTTGACCTCTGACCTCGACCTCAACTTTGGTACGCGACACATCGTCTCCACCTAGCGTATCCACACACAAAAAATTGCAACTCTGGATAGGAAACGTTCACAGATATAGACCGGATACGGACACTTCAGTGATTTTCTGTTTTTTTTAGGCCAGTGACCTTTGACCTCTACCCTCGGCCTTCATTTTGGTACACGACACATCGTCTCCCCGTAGGGTATCCACTCACCAAAAATTGGAACTGTAGATAGAAAACTGTTCCAGATATAGACCGGACACAACGGACGGACAGACGGACGGAAACCGCCATCACATAATACGTCCGCCTTTTGGCGGGCGTATAAAAATCAAACACACCATTCTTGTTCATGTGGTCTCCGTAGTCAACTAATAAAAAGGGTAGGGTTGCGGGTTCCAGCTTTAGTTGAGCAGGATGACTGCTCGTGCACGGAAGCATGCTCCGACGCTCAGATTCTACAACGACCCGAGTTAAGCGACAGTGAGAAAATACAGCAGTAAAGTCAGACGCTTCAACGGTACATCACGTGCATGGGACAATACAAGATCCCTGATCCAAGCCCAGCGTCAGTCGCACAAGCAGCATAACGCAGCACCACATGTCCCACAACCGCCATTACCAGGTGTACCACTATCAGCCCCGCAATGGGTGGCAGGGGAAGTCACGAAGAGTCTACCCACGTCGTTCCAGAGTACGGATGGGTTGTTGTTGGAGCGGTTGAAAGACAGTCCGAACATGTCCTGGAATGAGAAAGGCGAACTGCTGGTTCAGAACCATGTGGTGCCAGGCACCCATATGGTGGATTTGGTTAATGATCTGCGTCAACGCAGGTAACAGATGGCCCCCTCAGGATGGAAGGCAATCGCTTAAGGATTGAAAGACATGCATATCGATCCAATGCACGTGCCGCAAGAAATGATCGGAAATCCTCAGCGTTGGGATTGGATGCAGCAGACGCCCGTGACACCACCCCACACACCACACCGATCGAGATTCATGAAAGGACATAAACCCGTGCGGCAATCACAACGCAGGCAACAATCCCCCTATACCGGTAGCGGAAGCGGGAAAGCTCATTCGTCATGTTTTACCTCATAATACCCAGTAATAGCTCGGATGCGGTGTTTCCCAACAACATCTTAGCCCATTTTGTCACGCAGCTACCACATCCCTTACATCTCACCGGACGTTGGGAGTGTGGGAGTGTGGCTCAATAATACAAGCGTCTAGCCCATCATTCAATATTCAACCGTCGCCCATTCAAGAATTTCCGCGTTCATAATCCAAAGTTCTAATTCATATAATAACATTAGCACCAAATTAGAAGCATAAATCATAGTATGCATAAAAGTATGCTAATTTCCTGTAAGACAGAAGCAGTAGACATCATGATGTTCCAAATATATCAAATCCCTATCACTGATCAGTAGTCTTAATCCATATGATATACGTTGTAAAGTCGTTATCTAGAGAATGGTGTATGTCACTCACGTTTTGATTGTGACTGGTCATATGAACACTATGAGGATCTTGAAATACGGCCCCTAGCCCCTGTTTAAGCGGAATTAGACACAAGTTACGAAACGTACCGCCATGGATCTTGTACGCTACGCTCGTATTTTTCTATCAGCATGCGATATGAATCGCCAAATTTCAGAAACGTTGAGTGGAGGCGCCTGATGATATAGCCTGTTTTACAAGTTTCTGCAATAATGTTTTTGTGACGTTGATTAAAATCGTCACCTTTAACAAAGGATTGCAGCAAATGCTACAAGGCGAGATACTGTTATGTGGAAAATGGAATAGGTCTTTGGATTATGGACGCGGATATTCTCTAATGGACGACGGCTGGATTATGAATGACGGACTAGACGCTTGTAATGTATGCGCCATATGCAGGTCCCTCTATGTCTATTCGGATGTGGGGGATGGTCACATTGTCGGCGATATTGATGCGCCCCTGCTTCGCGTCTGTCAAGCGAAAATGGACTACGGAGATCAGGTCACACAGAGCTTTAACCACTCACTCTATTTATCGGTGCGACAGACTGAAATGAGTACCATCACCATCGATAATAAGGGATGACACCGAACAACCTCTGCCATTCGAAATTGGAAAAGTGGTTGCCACACTTCATTTTCGACATGCACGCTCTTCCAACTTCGTATAATGAAGGTGCTTCACAAGTGCGATGCACACAGATATATGGACTAGTATACCCAACAGATCGGAGGTGGCCTACCAGTCTTTGCAGGTACACGCACCCAACGAGGTCATGGGCTGGGGAACGTGCTCGGGAGCATCGTCAAACGTTACTGTCACTGGTGATGCGCCGGTTGAAAGCGGTCGGAAAACAAGCTCTCCGAAGTGGGGTGCAAGCCCTGGGAGATGCGTTCATGCGTCCGAGAAGCACTGAAACGCCGAGCCAAAGAAGTAGGAGGGGTCTTGGCCGCCAGAGCACAACGCACTCTAGGGAATAAAATACCTGCACCACCGAGACAGCGCACCAGTCGAAAACGGACCCAGCGAGAACGCCCATCGAAGACCCAGGATATCTTTACTTAAACATGTCTTTCATCCACGCCAAATCCTCCCCTCCACCAACAGTGAATTTGATTTTTGGAACGTCCCACCAACGCAGATCAGTGGAGCATCTCCTATTCTTCAGCATCAATGATGGTGCGATCGAGTTCAGCAATGCGAATACGGCCTATGCGGATTTAGCCCAAACGTACTTGCATGTGAAGGCCAAGATCGTCAATGGGGACGGATCCAGAATCGTCGACAAGGCAACGGTGGGCCAGACGAATCTCTGACTGCACTCTATGTTTCAACAGGTGGATGTTTTTCTCAGCAACATACTCATCAGTGATTCGAACAACACGTACCCCTATCGGGCCTACATCGAAACGCTGTTGTCGTATGGGCGGGAGGCTAAACACCGCCGAGCACTTGGGCACGGAGAACGCCAATACAGGATGGAACAAATGGCGCGGTTTCACCACGAACGGCAGCTCGGACGATCTCATCGGTAGACTGCAGGCAGACCTCTTCATGCAAGACCGTTACCTATTGAACAAGATCGTATAAAAATCCGACTGATACGGGCGCCCCCGACCTTCGCCTCGACGTAACCGGGCACGCAGCTGAATATAAGATCATCATCCAAGACGAAGTCCTGTATGTCCGAAAAGTGAAACCGAATCAAGCCGTCCAATTGGTGAACATCGATGCCTTGGAGAGAAAACCAGCCCAGTACTTTATCCGACGTGTGCCTGCTTGGAAATTTTTTTCCTGGGGGAACTGCCCAAGCGACAGATCCTGGCCTGTGTGGAGAATACCAGTTTCAGCGGAGCCTATCCGGAGAACCCATTTGACTTTAAGCATTTCGGCATCACTTTTGTGGCTCTACATGTGGACGGACAGCAGGCCCCAGCCACGGCCTTAACACCGAACTTTGGAATCGAGAATTTTATTCGGGCCTATCAGAGCCTGTTTACAGCGATAGATCAAATCAACCAGGATGAAGGAATATTATCAGTTGGGAGGACTACGCTAACGGATACACGTTGTTCTGTTTCGATCTACCTTAGAGAACGATCATCAGCTGAACCTCGTCAAGCAAGGCATCTTACGGTTGGAAATCCACGAGCCATCCGGAGCTCCGTCAATGTGATTTGTTACGCCAAGTTTGACAACATCCTTCAAGTGGACAAGACGCGAAACGTCATGTGTGACTTTGTCACATAACATGGATACACCGTGCTGGAGAATGACCCAGGGACATGCACTATCTTTCAAGGGGTGTTCGCCCGAGACGTGTTCCCGCTAGATCGTGTGTATCCTGTGGAATACATCCTCAACCCAGACCCGATGGATCCTACCGGTCAACATTGAGTGGCCGTGTACTTGACAGAAGATCAGGGCGAATATTTCGACCCGTGTGGCCTGCCTCCCCTACATCCCGAATTAACGGCCTTCATGGACGAAGGTACTGAGACGTGGTGTTGGAACAGTCAAACGTTGCAAGGTCTGAGTAGTAGCGTGTGCGGTCTGTACTGGCTATTTTATCTCTACCACCGTTGCCGTGGGCGGACCCTACCTACTATCGTACAGATGTTTGACGAGTACCCCCTATCCCCAGCCGCCGAAGATCGAGATGTACTGGTGTACGACTGGATCATTTTAATGTACAAGCCCCGTTCCGGGTTCAAGTTCTGAAGTGTTTTTCACATTGTTATTGTTCACTGAATAAAACAAAATGAGATTTCAAACACTATGTATTGTGATTTGTTTTATCAACCATAATCCAAGAATACAGGTGACAGTAGGATGTAATACAATAACACAATAACAAATGCAATAATACAATGTACAATGGGGTTTGTAACATATTTACAAGAAGGAACATTGCGACGTTCAACAATTTCCCCAATGGAAGAATACAATGTAAGTAGCACTGTGATGTTGAAATATGTCGTGGTCACACCATCGTCCAGGACTTTTCGCTTGGTAGAAGTACGTGAAGGCGTTCCGCTGCTGGATGTAGGAGCGCATCTGGTTCTCGACGACCCGGAATCCTTTGCTGGTCCCGCAGGCACTGGTTTTACCCTGAAGCACTTCGAGGTACACGGATTTGTTAATATTGGGGTCGCATCGACTCACCCCTTTACAGCTGAACTTGTTGGTGTTGATTTCGCCGAAACAATAGTAGGTTTTGAAGCAGAGAGTCACCATGACCTCACCCGTCCACTCTAGTTTGAAGAGGCCGGGCGTCCTTTTGTCATACATGTAGTTGTCTTGGCGCGGCAGCCATCGATCTCGTTCGGCTTCATACTAAGGCTACGTCCGAGAATCCATCGTATTCTCGGGTCTGAATGTTAGGTGTCGACGAATACTTTCCTGTGGAGTCATATGGTTGCTTCATAGTCACCAGACGTCTTCAATTTCTCCCACCTCTTGCATATCGTTCCAATTCATAGCGTTCTCGCAGTTCGGGTTTGACCAAGGATTCCCATTCTTTATTAGCGACAGCCATGTACGCGGAATCGTTGTCCATTTTCGGAAGTTGCCAGTCTGCGTGGCCGATGAACACGCCCATAAAATCGTACAGGATTTCCAGCATCCGCAACTTAGCATATTGGTACACCATACATCCGATCTGCAGCGGCAGGTTGTATGTGATGGTCTTTTTGGCAGATGTGATTTTGTAGGTGGTGTCATCAATAGGATCCATCTGACGGAACAACGGCGAGTTGATGCGCCGTCGGGCTTGCTTCTCATCACAGATATGGACGCTGACGAGGCGGTCCTGATTGGTCACGGTTTTCCCATACAATGCATTGCCAAGGGTGCAGTCCACACTTGCCACGGTTTCGCACAAAGTGGCCTAATTTCATAACAAGGAAAGTCGCCCGTTTTTGACAGCATGGTAATTCTTCTTCACTTTCTACTGACTGATATCTATAATACCACCCTGCTGGACGTAACCATTTCTCCAAACGAGGATATAACAATTGCTGGTTGATCGTACCTGATCGCGAGTTAATCATGTCCAGAATTGAATATCTGGCAGGCCAAAATCCGCACTTTTTCGTGAAGCGAAAATGATGATTCTTTTATGGCGTTAAAATTTTACAAAAAAATGAAAATGTCGACCCCCTGATTTTTTCACCATTTTAAAATGTTCTTTGGACGGGAAACACTTTAACATGCATAACAAGAAAATCATTTTATACGTTTTCTCTGGGTTTAAAGGTTTAAAGAGAATTGCAAGACTTTCCCTCTCAATTTCAATAGCTCGCTTGTCTTCTGAAATAATGGCATCCGTGTGCCGATTTAGAAAATATATACTTTTACTGGATATTTGTTAAAGATTTTACATCTATTTATGGCCGAAGACTCGAAACCATGGCTGTTTTTAGCCGCACATCATAAAGGTGTGGACTGCACTAGCTTCATGGATTCTCCGATGATGGCATTGGTGGGATCGGCATCCCCTTGAGGACGGGCGGTGGTGACGCCCTCGGTAAATCCACGAAAACAGGCCTCGGGGGTGAATTCCATCACTTGATAGACACGGGTGATTTCCAAGCCGTTACTCATATACGAACGCAGTAAGGTGATGCTGAGAAGGATTTTTTCTCCAAACATGCTGCCATGGAGCATGCGTCGTGGCTGTGTCAGGTAGTTGTGGATTCAGCGTATGCGCGCTTGTGGCCCTCGATGTCATCTCGACTCGGTGTTTTTGAAAATGGGAATGCATTCTGCAAACGTGTCTTTCAGATGCTGGGGGACATGAATGTCCCATCCA
This sequence comes from Hanleya hanleyi, assembly GCA_036873755.1. NCBI lineage: Eukaryota > Metazoa > Mollusca > Polyplacophora > Lepidopleurida > Hanleyidae > Hanleya > Hanleya hanleyi. The sequence goes on from JAVTVY010000527.1 coordinate 19,900, forward strand.
ACGAACCCGAAGAGCTGGTTCGTATGGACGGCACCGAGAAGCTGGGGGGATGGTTCGGATCCAATGCTGATTTAATGGTCTCTTTTGGGTGCTGGTGATGAACTGTTGCAACCCGGGGTCTTTCGTAGCGTGAAACTCGCTCTCCCACACCTCGTGGTAATCGTACCCCAAACCAATGATGTAGTCTAGGTCCTTGATGTACCTCCTCTCGCAGAACCTTGACGGCGTCGAGCTCCGATTCGCTTCTCTGTGCTGTTGGCTAGTGGGCTGATGGTGATGCCGAGGGAGTGCCCAACCCAATGGAGCCAGTATTGTGCCAGGCGTGTACCGGACCGTTGTGCCTTGAAATGATCATCTTGGGGGAGCCACCGGGTATAATTTCCCACCGGAATCGATTTGGCCATACAGGAGAGGTACAGGGCGTTGGCGTCGAATGCGATGATGCGATGATTAGTTTTCCTCCTTGAATGTGTGTCAGACGTTGTTCATGGTAGCGGTGAAATATCAGACTCGGTCACCCACGATGTTCTGTTTGCGGCACGTGTGCATGTCTGTATCCTTCTGGTCAATGAGGGAGAAGAACGTGGACAGATCGCGAAACAGATGCCTCGGCGTGAGTCCGGGTAGACTGACACTCTCCTTAAACATATCCGCTTCCATACCCTGACTGAATCGGAACATCTTCTCGGTCGCTTCGAGGAAAGGCACGACATCCAAGTTGTTCTACCAGACCAGAAAATCTCAGACAGTCTGCATGTCTTCACGGATCCATACTTGAATGTAAGTTGTCTCGGGCAACGCTTCTTCTTTCATGTCATTGTAGAAGGCGGCTCGGGGTGAAAGTCGCGTCTCATCCAGACGATCGAGACTGGTCGTGTGGCTATACGGAATATGGCCTTTGGTTTGTGTACAGTCGTAGGCTTTGACCCACTGATCGTAACTGTAGTTGAGCGCCAGGTAATTTTGAACATCTAAGAACCGGAGCGTGGTGGTGGAGAGGGTGACGTGGTAGTTGGTCTTCTTTATGACGAATTTGACACTACCGGGTTTGGCGAGGTAGGGGTACAGAAAGACCTTGATGAGATTGAGATCGTAACGTCCCGAGTTGAATCCGACCACAGGCAATTGACTTAAATGTTCTTGTAAACATGAATTTTGGGCATACGGTTTCGGAAGTTTGAAGGGAACATCATCGTCTTCTTCGTCCTCGGTGTCGACCATAAAGCATTCTTTAGCTCTTATACATACAAGAGATATCATCCATGGGATGTTTCTTTGTTTATAGAGTTGCTTGAATTTCTCACTAAAAATATCTATGTGAAATTTGGCAACACAATATTTCGGCAGCATATAGGTATTCCAATGAGTACTGATTGTGCACCCCTGTTGGCTGACCTGTATCTGTTCTCTTGTGGGTATGACTATATGCGGGCGCTTTCAGGGGCCAGTAAATTCAAAGCCCGGTCCTTCTCATTCACCAAACGATATATAGACGACCTTCTCGCTGTGGATGATCGCTATATAAATGACGCAGGGAAGGATATGTATTCGCCTTCGCTGGATTTGAGGGAGGCTACAGATAGCCCTGTGGGCACATCATATTTGGATCTGTATCTCTGTGGAAATGGGGCAGGCATTCTCTCTCGTCGACTTTGAGTAGTAGGGTCTACTGATATTCGTTATTATTTTGCCGGGGGAGGTAACTCTTGCATCCACCAGGGGGCGCTGTCCCGTATGACGTCACTTCCGGTCTGGGTGAATGGAGCGTGACCTCTGTATGACGTCACTTCCGGTTTGGGTGAATGGGGCGTGATTTGTGAGGATGATAGGAGATGTACTGACCTGTCTGTGGGAATGTCGTTCATCTCCGTGTCTTTTCGGTGAGAGGAACATGTACTGGGGTTTTTCCCCACAATGTCGTTCACCTCCGTATTTCTTCGGTCAGGTCCGTGGGAGCTTGTACTGATCTGTCTGTGGGGTTTTCCCCACAATGTCGTTCACCTCCGTGTCTTTTCGGTGAGGTCCGTGAAGATGTGGCGGGAGGTACCGAGAGATGTGACGGAGGTGTGCGAAGAGACACGGAGATGACCGAAGAGGCACGGCGAGTTCGTTGAGGTCCGTGAAGATGTGCCGGAGGTGACCGAAAAGATCCGAATGTGATCACCGGAGAGTGACGGAGGTGACCGGAAAGACCCGGAGAATACCGAAAAGACACACGGAGAATACCGAAAACACCCGAATGTCACGAAAAAACGTATAAAAGGGGGAAATTTTTAGGGAGTTGGTGCATTCATCGGCCTGCCGAACGGAGCTATCTCACCTGCCTGCCTGACCAGCCTGCCTGACCAACCTACCTGACCAGCCTGCCTGACCAACCTACCTGACCAGCCTGAACCACTCTGACGAGAGGAGCTATTTGCCGGGGCCTCACTGCAGCATGAGACGTGGAGAAGATTTTCCAGGGGACCCAGCAGCACCTCCGGCTGAAGTCTTGCCCCAAGACGAGCGTGTGAGTGACATTTATCGACGTCACTGGACCACCATACGCCATTGTTTTCACCGTCACCGTCGTCTATGGGACTTGTATAACTTTCGACTGCAGGACCTCACGTATCTTTCTACCTATGCCGGGAACATTTTCACAGACCAGGTGACAGCTTTCAAGTTGAATATGACATTCGGTTACATCTTACGGCACAAAGAGACGGACCAGTTGCGGTATTATTACCCCAGCAATAATACCTATGTGTTTGATCAGCCGTTCACGGTCACGGATGCGATTTCTCTGGAGCCACTCATCGACCAACTCACTACGTTGGACCCATTGGAATGGGCCCGGTTGCAACGCCCCAATACCAAATGGCTTGTGGAAATGGTCACCAACGTCACATTTTTCGTCACCAAAATGAGAGATCATCCTATCGGTGCTCCTGTTATACTGCCACCTTGGCTGCTTCATCGAAACGGACTGTATGCATTAACGGGAGGGACAAATGGTCCCTACAAAGACCGGAAATGTCTGTTTCGGTGTTTGGCCGTGCATTTGGACGAGTGTAATCTCAACTTTTGTGACAAAGTGGCCAATGGCTATTGGAGACAGTATTTACAGGAGCAAGACTTGGACGCGCGGCAGTTCCGTGGAGTCCCCTTTAAGTATTTGGATGTCGTGGAAACTCTGTTCAGCATCAATATCTTTGTATACCGATTACGATGCGAGGATGACATATTTGTGGCTGAATTGGTTCATCGCTCAACAGAACGGTATGCTTCTACAATGAAAGTCAATGTCTTCGACGACAATGGGGTGAGTCATTTTTCGCTGATCCACGATATGAGCCTGTACGCCCAGTCCTACAGTTGTGCCCAATGCCATCGGGTGTTCAAACAGTCTCAGGACTTACATCGACACGAGAAGATTTGTGACAACAGTGTGAAACGGAAATTTCCTGGTGGCGTGTATCATAATACGCCTACTATTTTCGAAGAGCTGGCCGATGAGGGTCTTATCATACCGGAAGAGGACCGTTATTTTCCCTACCGGGCGTGTTACGATTTCGAGGCCCTGTTGGAGCCCATGGACATGTTCTCAGCGAAAACGCAGTGGACGCAGCGCCATATTCCCCTCAGTGTGAGCATTTCCACCAACGTACCCGGCTATGACGCTGCACCGGTCTGTTTCGTGTCATCAGGGGATTCCCATGAGTTGATTACCCGCATGTTGGGTTATTTAGAGGAAGTCAGTGCGGCCAGTACGGAATTGTTGGTGTCCAAGTTCCAGGACGTACTGGACCAACTGGACGATCGGATTCCTATACCCGGTGTATCGTTTAGTGACGATGAAGAGTCAGAGTCCGAGTCGGAATCGGAGCCGGAACCCATTCAGTCGCAGGATGTCCCTTTACCTAAACCGTATGCGGAGAAATTGAAAGCCCGCTTCCTACAATACCTAGGCCAGTTACCTGTGCTCGGCTTCAATTCGGGACGATATGACTTGAACATGGTGAAGGAATTTCTCTACCCTTACTTGGCCCAGGCTAATACCATCAAGTCCGTCATCAAGAAGATCAATAATCATATGGCCCTCACTACCACGTCACTCCATTTCCAGGATGTACGGAACTACTTAGCTCCCAATTATAGCTATGATCAGTGGGTGAAGGCGTATGACTGTGCACAAACCAAAGGGAGGTTCCCTTACACGTATATATTGACGCTCGACCGCTTGGAGGAAACACAGTTGGCACCCCGGCACGCGTTCTTTGACGGTTTGAAGCAAGTGGAATGTCCGGAAGACACGTACCGGGAACTACAGCAGGTATGGAACGACCAACATATGCAGACCTTGCGAGATTTCCTGATATGGTATAATAACTTAGATGTGGTTCCTTTCCTCGAAGCGGCCGAGAAAATGGTTCACCTCTTTCGTCGTGAGATGCACGTTGACATATTCAAGGAGTGCTTGAGTTTACCGGGTCTGGCGCTTCGCCATCTCTTTCAAGATTGTCCTACCTACTTCTCGTTGATACAGCAAAAAGACGCGGACATGTATGATTGTCTAAAACAGAATATCGTCGGCGGACCTAGCCTTATTTTTCACCGTTAACACGAGAAGGACGTCACTACTCTCCCCGGTGGGAAACCCTGTGCTAAGATCATCGGATTTGACGCAAATGCCTTGTACCTGTGGTCTCTCGCCCAGCCCATGCCCAGCGGGCATTATACGCGCTGGTTGGCGGAAGGCCAGCATTTCACACCGCAACGCACCCCCTACAAGCATCTGGCTGACCAGTGGTTGGATTGGGAAGCCTATCGACGGGGAATTTCCATACGCCATCAGACCAATGCCACAGAGAAGCGCATAGGAGATCGTCGACTCCCCGTCGATGGGTTTGCCCTTGTGGGTAGAACACCGACCGTATTCCAGTTTTACGGCTGCTATTGGCACGGCCACGAATGTCATTTCAGCGCTGGACGCTTCAACCAACGACGTGGGAAATCGGCGGAAGAATTACGGGAAGAAGTGCAGGAGAACGGCGATTACGTCAAAGAGAGGGGATACCATCTCATCGAAATGTGAGAATGTGAATTTCACACCATGTGCCAGGCCCTCCCACATTTACGCCGTTTCCTTAAAGCGCGCGACTACCCTCTCAGTCGTCGGCGACTCCTGAGTCTGCCACAGATGTTCGACGCCATTCGTTCTGGGGACCTCTACGGCTCTGTGGAATGCGACCTGCATGTTCCCGACACTCTCAAGCCACTCTTCGCCCAGTGTCCTCCCATCTTTAAGAACACACTGGTGGGTCGGGATGACATGGAGACACCATGGGTGCCTATGCTGAGCAACACGAGTGTTTGCCTCGACTTCGACGGATGTTGATTGGCAGTATGTGGGCAGAGAAAATCTTGCTGGGCACTCCGCTATTACAGTGGTACATCAGCCACGGTCTGGAAGTCACGCGCGTGTACCAAGTCTTACAGTACGTACCCAGCGCCTGTTTTGCGGGGAATGCCGACATCGTGACGTCTGCCCGTCGTCAAGGTGATCAAGATCCGAGTAAGGCCATCATCGGTGAATCGTGGAAATTGACGGGCAATGGCTATTATGACTGGAGTTGTTGCACCGTGACAGGCACGGGATAGGGTGATTGCAAACTCTGTAACAGCCGAGGTTCGACCAGCATCATTTTTTTCGTATGTTCCATGACGTTAGCGTCCCAAGATGGATCCTACTAACGGTCCCAGTACGGTGGCGGCTAAGGGTGCGAGGAGTGCCCCGAGAAATCCACCTCGCTGTAACACCTGTTTCGTTTTCTTTAAACTGCCCGTCTTCTTCACCAGCGTTCGGAGACCCGTCTTGTGCCGTTGCAATTTCCCTTTCTGCAGGGGACTGAGAGGAACATTCCCTTTTAACACATTATGAGCGACTTCACACAAACACCGTACCAATTCTGCGTCCGCGCCGCGCACCAGGGCCCGGCCCACCTCCGGTGGCGCGCTGCGTAATACACGGAGGGCCGGCGCGTGCTTCCGTATCCGTGCAGACATGATGAGGAAGTGAATGCTAGAGGGGTTGTGTCTTCTTCTTTTATTTGGGTGTGTACACCGTCTGGAACTCTCCGGGAAAAATGTGGGTGCGCAATCGAAGTGCCGAGGGTGTTCCTTGTTTCAAGTCGATGAGTAGATACCCGTGGGCCCCTTGGGTGGCATCTTCAAAGGCTTCCCGCACAAAGGCCGTGTTTTTAGGGTACATCTGTTTCGCCAGGTGCATAATTTGTGATGCGTCTCTGGGGTTTTTGAACAAGACCACATACTGAGCATTCAAACTGATGTTCCTGTGCTCTTTGTTCTTACTGAAGAGATTCTGGACGATGTAGATGATGCTCAACCGACGATGATGGCTCCCTTTCGTAAAGAGACGCGTCACCCGACTGTGGTTTCGGTCATCAGATCGTCTACCACGACCAGCGTGTCTTCTGTGGTATCCTCTGGGGGTAATCCTTCCACCAAGGTGAGTCCAGGGATGCGTGCCAGTTCCTCGTACGCAGGCTGCCAAGCTCCATAACACCACAGGATGCGAGCCACGGGTGGTGAAATGAGGGCTGACCCGTGTTGGATGAGCCGTTGAACGAAGTGTGTTTTTCCCGACCCGGTCGGTCCAGCGATGAGACACGTGAAGGAATGCTGCCACCGAGGATCCATAGGGTTTTTTATTTGGTGATTTGCGCCCAGCGTTCAGAGGCCCACCACCGTTGTCGTGGATCCCACCGGGGGTCGTAGTCGTGCGGGTACCGTTGCCGTGGTAAACGTGGTACTCGTCCCACTCTAGGTGTTAGCGTCGTGGTGGTGGTGGTGGGTGTTCTATGTTGCCGTGGTTTTGCCCTGGGTGCTGTGGAAGATGATGCGGGTGGTTCGCTTCTGAGGGTAGGACTAGGCAGGTACACGGGGGGATCCCGGATGAAGTTCCGTAGAGGTGGCGGAGGACTAGACCGCGTAGTGGGATGGGTTGTAGAACGTGGTGATCTGGTAATGTTCCGCAGCGTAGTAGGAGAGGGTGTGGTGGTGGAGGTGGTGGTGGTGGTGGTGGTGGTGGTGTTGGGTGATTGCACTTGACGTTGGGGGGCAGGACTTGGCGGGTATGTTGAAACAGGATATCAGGTACGCCAAATCGTAGAAGACTCCTCCAAATAAGGTACCCAGAAGCACTAGTAGACACACGACGGTACCGACTTGTCCTTTTCGAGTGCGCAGCAGTAAGGGCAGATGTGCACTATCCATGGTACAACCCTAGACTGAAGGCTGTAGGCGATGTGAGGTAGAATTTATAGCCGTTTCATGTCACGGGCTGAGACCCAGGAATTAAACGAACTCGGCCAACCTTGCCATTTGACGAAATGATAGGGGATGCCACGTCGACGTTCCGTTTTCAAAATCTTTTCCACCGTGTAGTAGTCTTTCCGTGTTTTTACCACCGGTTGTAATTCTGCCTCGTAAAACGTGCCTTGCAGTGTTTCTCCTTGTAGATCTTCCAGTTGATAGACGTGTGGGTGTCGAGGGTTATGGCGAACGATGACAAAGTGCTCGTCACTCCAGTTGGGCAAGTAACTTTTCTCAAATTGCCCTTTGACTTTACTGATCCGTACCACATCCTCGCGTTTGTAACGGGGTGACGTGAGTGGACTTGGTTCTATCGAGTACAGCGTACGGCGCACTTGATGTTCGTTGCGTTCCGTCACATCGAGGGGAGCCCGCTGGATACTGCGATGATAGGCTCGATTGTACCCTTGGACCAGTTGAGGTAGCACATCGATGTACCGTCGGGTGTTTTTGGCGGTAAAATACTTGTACATCCGTCCTTTGAAGGTTCGATTGAATCGTTCCACCACAGAGGCTTTGGTCTCGTTGTACGTATGGAAGAACTTTCTGTTTCTTAAGAAAGGCTTGAAAGTGGCGGTTGAGAAATTCTGTGCCTTCATCCGTTTGCAAATAGAGGGGTTTGCGTCCCGTCTTGAAAATCTGCTGGAACGCTCGTACCAGATTCTCTCCTGTTTTGGTCCGGATGGGTAGCACCCACGCGTACTTGGATAAAATATCGATACAGGTCAACATGTTCCGATGTCCATCATTGTGGGCAGCAAATCGACTCATATCGACCAAATCGGCCTGCCATTGTGCGTCTACGCCTCCTACGATGACTCGGTTACGGCGAAAATGTCGTCGGGCTGCTCGATGTAAGCTATAAGTGTCTTGGGTTTTTAACCATTCTCGAACTTCAGTTCGACTGATGCCTTGGGAATGTGCAGCTCGAGCGAGCGCTCCCACAGCGCTATAAGCGGCTGGACTGGTTGGGTTGTAATACAAATCTGTTAACACCTTGTTCACAGTCTTACGCCACGTGGATTCCTGCCGCCCGGCCTTGCGGGTACTCCACTGGCTGCCCTTTCGGATTCCCTTTCGGGTACCCCTCTGCGTCCCCCTGTGGGTCCCCCTCTGGGTTGCACAGTTGTGTGTTCGCTTCATGAGTAGACAATGACACTCTAGCCTGTGTGCACCCTATAGATATAGTACTTCATCGACAATGGGGACTACTTTTTCCAAGGCCGTCCATAGATCAGGGTCCAGGGTAAACCACCTTCGTTCAGACAGAGGAGTCGAGCAAAAAAGGCGCCGCGGAAAATGTAGACGTCGTCACACAGGTGAATGCTATCACCGTCGAGGTCACCCAACAACACCCGTTTCAAGGTAGTCCAGCCTTCCGGTGACAAAGAGACGCGCGCTTTGGGTTCAGACGTACACCAACACCTACGTCCGCTATCGATGAGGTCCACTCGTTTGGGGTACAACAATAGGGTGCAGCCAGGTGTAAGAGTGCGGGTAGCCACAGAGTTCGCGTCGGGGTGCAGTAAGTCGTGGACGTCGGGGATAATAGTTTTCAGCGCCTGCCATAATGCAGGACGGAGTGTGATATGGGGACCACCACGCTGTTCTAACCGGGGAAAAAAGAATCATCTCTACCACTTCGTAGGTAGACACCCACTCCCACGTGCATGAAATCGACTTCGGGCTCTTTTCCCTGTAACAACCGTGTCAATAGAGTCCACCCTGCTAGGGTTAAACATAGCTTCACCTCTCGGGATTGTTCTTCGATGAGCTGCAGGTGATTGTCATGGACGATCAGGGTGATGTGGGTAGTGAGTTGGAACAACGCAAGCTCTCCATCTGCTCCGTGCGCTCCCATGGTGGTGAATGACAAAACACCGACTAGGGAGGCCTGTATATATCGCTGTGCAGGGGTTTATACTACACCCTGTCAGTGCCTAGTGGACTCACCTATACTCCCTGCAAAATAAGGGGTTGGGTAATTTTTTATACTATAATGTACCCCTATGGGGTATAATTAACTCCTAGTCCGTAGCCGTACACGTTACAGTTTTTTCATGTGTCCGTGTCTCTCTATCCTAATCCGTACCCGTACACGTTCTGGTTTTATTTTTCCATCTCCCTTCACCCTTCGTGAAAGTCCGTGATCACTCGGTAGTGTCATGTTAAATTAACCCCTAGTCTGTAGCCGTACACGTTATAGTTTTATTTTTTTCGTGCCTCTCTATGCTAGTCCGTATCCGTATACGTTATAGTTTTTATTTTCCATGGCCCCACCTTCGTCAAAGTCCGTGATCATTCGGGGTGTAATGTTATAGAGATACGAATTGATTTAACCTGGGAATTTGCTATACCAATTTTGTGCAAAAAGAGAGGATTGTAAGTTAACCCAGGAGGCATGACCCGGGCCTTATTGGGCCAATCAGCGACGCGTATATCAACCAATGGTGAGGCCGGAGACAGAACCAATGAACGAGGTTCGCCCCGTTTAAACAGCCAATGAAAATCTACTCTATATTCAGTATAAAACCCAGGGACGCGTGGGGAAAGCTTCATTCAAACCCTTTTTCTCAAGCTGACAAGACCGTATCAAACAGATCCAAGAATCATGAATAGAGTGGCGAAGATGTCGACAGGAGGGGGCAAGTTAGCGGCAAAGGCCAAGGTGGAAAGAAAAGAGAGAAGACAGAGGGAGAGGCTAGGGAGAAATATCGAAGCTTTTTGGATGGGAGAGATCCAGAGGTGGACGCGGACGAACGTGAATTTTATGCCGCTGTCGTGGGCAGCGTTGTACTACGCCGTCACACGGGCACTGACCACGTTCACCGGGGAAAATTGGATTTCGTGTCTGCGAGATGCCCTGAACGAGGAAGAGAGACAGATCCAACAACAACAACAAAACCAGCCGGAATTCGTCAACATTGACGAATTGCCGAGAATACCACCACCGACATTCCTGGATGATCTACCCTCGGTACCAGACGACGCTGAACAACAACAACAGCCTGGGCGGTACTTTTTACAGCCTGGTCGGTACTTTTCCACCAGTTTGGAGTAGACAGGCAAACTCCCCCTGAATAAAACAGGGTAAATAAATTGACCTTAACGGCCTTTGTCAGGGCCACCCCAATCTTACGAAAGGGGAACTTCTAACGTGGCACATTCAATTAAATTCAGGTCCTACATGATGAATCTCCTCTCCTCTATATTCTATGATTACCAATCTCTAACCCCCCCAAAAAATCCCTGCCATCAACGGTCCTTTTCAGGGCCAACCCCTAGCCTTCCAAACACATAAGACCCTTTTTCAGTGTTCAGGGCCAACCCCTAGCCTTCCAAACACAAAAGACCCTTTTCAGTGTTCAGGGCCAACCCCTAACCTTCCAAACACAAAGACCCTTTTTCAGTGTTCAGGGCCAACCCCTAGCCTACCAATGCAAAATCTCCTCTCCTCTATGATTACCAATTTCCCACACCTCACCACAACGACAAAAAATTCACACTCGCCTTTTCCCGGGACTGCTCGGTAGTTCTCAATCTCCTCGCCTCTTTGATTACCAATCTCCCACACCTCACAACAACAAAAATTTTACACTCGGCTTTTTCCGGCACTATTCGGTATATTATTACCGTACATTCATACTAATAGTGTTTTTTTATTTTACCTGGGCGCTGTTAGTAGGAAGTTCCCATTTACTAAGTGTTATTTACCTATTGTTACCTAGGTGTGTGCATGTGCAGGAGTTGGTGTTTTTTTGTGCTTTTAATTAGAAGCTTGCTCTTTCGAATATAATTGGGGGTCCTCATAAGGACCGTTAGGAAGGTGTAAGGGGTTACATCGATCGGAACAGGTTTTCTCGCCTCTGGGTACACACGGGACATTTCAGCGCGACGAGTGTAACGCTATGGGCTTGTAAGTGGGCGTAGGCACTGGTGTTCCTGCATGTCTGTTAATACAGCGAATACATAACGCTTGGTGTCCACATGGAAATATAGCGTATTTGGCGTAGCGACTACTGCATTGGACACAGGGTAAATACTGTGCCGCTTCCCATGTTGTGTCTCGCTCCAGTCTTCTTATTTCGGTACAGTAGTACTCAAGATATTGCTGCTGTAAAATAGCCATCTCTTCTTTTTCTTGTTCTTTTTTTTTCTTTCTGTTTCTTGGTCTTCTTCCAACTCATCTTGTAATTGCTGCTGTAAAATAGCCATCTGTTCTTTTTCTTGTTCTTTTTTTTCTCTTTCTGTTTCTTGGTCTTCTTCCAACTCATCTTGTAGGAATTGAGCAATCTGTTCGTCCTCGGCAGGATAGACGTAGGGACTCACGTAGGGACTATTCCACTCCATCCATGAATTCACCGGTTGCTTCTTGGTCTTGGGCTTGTTCTTGATGTTGTTTGAACACATCTTGTATGACTCGTTCAAACCGTTCGTGTTGGGGAGTACTATTGGCGGTGACATCTCCATCCGCTGCCTCTTCTTCTTCTCCTTCTTCGTCGTCTTCAATATCGATGAATTCACCCGTAACATGGTCAAGATACTGTCGCTTTTGTTGTGAAACTGGGGTGAAAGTCTCGCCGCCCTCTACCGGTTGGTGTTCTTGTTCATCATCTTTGAATAGCTCTTCTAATATGTTGTCAAGCCATGACTCGTTAATAATATTGTGCGCTCCATCAATATCCATCTGTTGAGCCATGATGTAGTTCAAAATGAATGGATAGACACTGCGCGCTTTTTATAGTCTAACCATAGAGTGCCCGTATGAGCGCGCGGACGTCAGCGAAATCTTCTCCTTCAAGCCTTGTGCTGGCCCAGGTCCGCTGAAAATTTTGTGTTTCTTTTCCATCTTCAAACCGGTCTCATTTTGCAATAAATGCGAGTTGACGTGTAAAACTTATTTCAACTTGAACTTTGGGAACTTATAGTGTATCGTTGAAAAATTCAGAAGGCTAGCGGCAGGCTAACCCTATATTTTTAATGATTTTGTCGATTTTAGACCCGTATGGTTATGGGAGTGGTGGTGTGGAAAACCCGGTAAATTTGAAATAAATCGGTTTACCTCCGTAAAAACACTTTAGGTGTGTTCCTCACATCCTTATAATGTCACCCTGAAAATTGGAGCCGGTTTAACGAAGAAAAAGTAGGAATTTTTGTCCTATCACTCTGGCTACGGTAACACAGCCATTGACACGCATAGCTGTACACGCATTCGGCTCCATATTGTAGAGTGCAGCGAGAAGATTTCGATGACGTCCGCGCCCCTCAGCCATTGACACGCATAGCTGTACACGCATTCGGCTCCATATTGTATAGTGCTGTGTTACCGTAGCCAGAGTGATAGGACAAAAATTCCTACTTTTTCTTCGTTAAACCGGCTCCAATTTTCAGGGTGACATTATAAGGATGTGAGGAACACACCTAAAGTGTTTTTACGGGGGTAAACCGATTTATTTCAAATTTACCGGGTTTTCCACACCACCACTCCCATAACCATACGGGTCTAAAATCGACAAAATCATTAAAAATATAGGGTTAGCCTGCCGCTAGCCTTCTGAATTTTTCAACGATACACTATAAGTTCCCAAAGTTCAAGTTGAAATAAGTTTTACACGTCAACTCGCATTTACTGCAAAATGAGACCGGTTTGAAGATGGAAAAGAAACACAAAATTTTCAGCGGACCTGGGCCAGCACAAGGCTTGTGGGAGAAGATTTCGCTGACGTCCGCGCGCTCAGCCATTGACACGCATAGCTGTACACGCATTCGGCTCCATATTGTATAGTGCTGTGTTACCGTAGCCAGAGTGATAGGACAAAAATTCCTACTTTTTCTTCGTTAAACCGGCTCCAATTTTCAGGGTGACATTATAAGGATGTGAGGAACACACCTAAAGTGTTTTTACGGGGTAAACCGATTTATTTCAAATTTACCGGGTTTTTCACACCACCACTCCCATAACCATACGGGTCTAAAATCGACAAAATCATTAAAAATATAGGGTTAGCCTGCCGCTAGCCTTCTGAATTTTTCAACGATACACTATAAGTTCCCAAAGTTCAAGTTGAAATAAGTTTTACACGTCAACTCGCATTTATTGCAAAATGAGACCGGTTTGAAGATGGAAAGGAAACACAAAATTTTCAGCGGACCTGGGCCAGCACAAGGCTTGAGGGAGAAGATTTCGCTGACGTCCGCGCGCTCATACGGGCACTCTACGGTTAGACTATAAAAAGCGCGCAGTATCTCGTCTGCTATCCATGCATCATGGCTAATCCTACTAGACGGACGCTATTCAACACGATGAACCAACAAGATCCTAGAGAACATAGAGAACGGATTCGCCCAAGTGGAGAAGACAACGAACATGTTACAATCATTACGAGCTTGCAGCGTGTTCATGAAGCTCATATTGCTGAAGCTTTGAGGCGGAGAGGCGCACAACAAGATAGAGAAATAAGGGACGCTATGGGAGAAGAGGATGATGATGAAGCAACAGACGATGAAGATCTACTAGAGGTGGAGTGGTTAAACAGTAGTAGACCCCCAGCAACTACAGCTTCGATGGCTACCACAACGACGGCTACCACAACGACGGCTACCGCAACAGGAATGACAACACCACCACCACCACCTCTAGCAGAGATCGTCCGCCTGAACGAACAGATTGATGAATTAGAAGAGGACAAGTCTAAACTACGTGTACAACTGACTAAGGAACAGCAAAGATCCACCTGTACCGTGTGTCAAGACGAAGAGACGATGTACGCCTTTTTTCCTTGCGGTCACCTGTGCCTATGTGGCGTATGCTTGCTATCCCTAACATGTATAGGGGGTTCGTACCAGTGCGCCGAGACAGAGGAGCTTCATTTGAAGATACGATGCCCTGTGTGTCGGACGTGGGTATCAGGCGTGAAAAAAATATTCCGCCCGTAACAGTGTGATGACGCTGTTCTTTCCATAGGGCCACCTATTTACACCCGAAAGGGGGGAAACTTTCTAACTAAAAGCACAAAAAACACCAGCTCCCTCATCAATATGAAAACATAAGGTCTTCACCACAGTAGACTCTTAGTGTTGAATTTTTTAATACAATTATCTTTGCAAAGAATGAACACTAACACACATTTGAATTTCTACTATTTTTATTAACACAGTAGAATGAACATAAGGTCTTCACCACAGTAGACTCTTGGTATTGAATTTTTTAATACAATTATACGCTATCAAGGCGCGTAAATGAACATAGAATGAACATTGAATTAACATAGAATGAACATAGAATGTAGGAATACGGTGATGTCTGAATGTTCAATGCAACAAGACTTGTGTGAAATGTTCAATATTTATGCAACAAGACTTGTTTGAACTCGCCATTGTCTTTCTGCCCCTGGTGTACGTAGATGAAGGTGGCAATCTGTTCACGTGGAATTCTGGGTGGACAGGCAGCTTCCAATGCCTCGGCAATTTGCACCTCGTTCACGCCCTGTAGTCCCTCAGTCATTAGCGCGTCTGATGGTATACTATTGTCCACACACGTATGCGTGTTGAAGAGCCCGTTCTTGTTCCCACAGCCTGCACATTGCTGGATACGCAAGTGTCGAATGCGGAGTCTGAGATGATCCAGGAATGTGTCAATGTA
>JAVTVY010000528.1:0-33471 GCA_036873755.1 Hanleya hanleyi
AAAGCCAAAATAATGGACAACGACGCGACGCCCATAGCGGACGATGCGGTAGTAGGCCCGGTGAATCTTTGGCTGCACTCCTTGTTCCAACAGGTGGATATAGGTCTGAACGATAAACTCATCAGTACGTCCACCAATACGTGCCCGTACCGAGCCTACATGGAGACGCTGTTGTCGTACGGCAGTGATGCCAAAAAATCACACTTACAAGCTCAGCTGTACTTCAAGGATACACCCGGAGTCATGGACAGCCTGCTCGGTGGCAATAATGGATTCGTCGTACGCAAAAGAATGGCAGCCCAAAGCAAGTCCATCGAGATGATGGGACGACTGCACGCCGATCTGTTCCTGCAAGACCGCTACATGATGAACGGAGTATCCATCAAGATCAAGTTGATCCGTTCCTTACCCGCGTTCGCCTTAATGGCCGGTGGAGCCGGGGGTGTCGACTACAACATCGTCATTGAAGATGCAGCCCTGTTTGTCCGTACGGTAGATTTGCAACAGGGCGTGTTGCTGAGTCACATGGAAGCCTTATCGAAAAAACCAGCCCTGTACCCCATTCGACGCGTACAGACCAAGGTGTTCTCTGTGCCAGCAGGTACGATGATGGCCAACCGTGAAAATTTATTTCTAGGGGATCTTCCTAAACGTCTTACCCTGGCGTGTGTGACCAACACCACTTTCAATGGAAATTGGGCTGAGAATCCGTTCAACTTTCAGCATTTCAACATCAACTTTGTGGCACTCCACGTGGCCGGCCATCAAATTCCAGCCCGTCCATTACAACCGGACTTTGCTAACAAAAACTATGTGCGGACCTACCTGAACCTGTTTACAGCCACAGGACAAAACAACCAGGACGAAGGCAATACCATCACTCGAGACGACTTTATCCGTGGGTACACATTGTTCGCCTTTGACCTCACCCCCACCTTGGAACACGATCATCAACTGGCTTTGCTGAAGAAAGGAAACCTACGGTTGGAACTGCGTTTCGCCAACCCTCTAGCCCACACCATTAACGTGATTTGCTACGCCGAGTTTGATAACGTCATCAGCGTGGATCAGCAAAGAAACGTGCTGTGTGACTACGCCAGCTAAGAGTCATCATGGATACAGAGCAGCTGATGGGCATACTCCAGCGAGATCCGAAGATCCCCTTTCGAGGTGTGTTTCCACGCAATGTGTTTCCCACCCACTCCACCACCCCAGCAGCCTACATCCTGAATACAGACACGAGGAGTCGACCCGGTGAACATTGGGTAGCTGTGTACGTGGACACCCTAGCCCAAGGCGAATACTTTGATTCCTACGGACTTGCACCCCTACATGCCGATTTGGTGAAATTCATGGACGTCTCTACTACAGAGTGGCGTTGGAATACTCAAAGATTACAAGGACCCTTGAGTAGTGTGTGCGGACAGTACTGTGTGTTTTATCTCACTCACCGGAGTAGAGGACATTCTATGCCCACTATCGTACACATGTTTGATGATTATTGTCAAGCCGAAGACCGTGATGTTCTCGTCTATGACTGGACGGCCTCTCGTTTTAATGTGCATGCTCCATTTCTCTGGTTAACTTAAAAATGCACTGCGCGCGCAGGCCACTTGTTTATTATTATCACGTTATTGTTATGACGTTGTTGTTCTGACGTTCATTGATGTTGAATAAAAGATGAAAAAACACAAAAATGATGGGTTTTGACTTTTTTTTTTTTTTTTTTTTTAAGTCAACAAGAATGGGTTACACTATATATACAAATAGAATACAGGGTACAAATAGTAGTGGTATGTACACATAGAATAGTAGTGGTATGTATATACAAGTGGTACAAAAAATTCTGTCAGGAGTAGGATTCGAACCTACGACAGCATTCGCCGACCAGCACTTAATACCGGCGCCTTAGACCACTCGGCCATCCTGACTTTTACATTTGTGTATCAACAGTTATAGTTCGACATTGTTCACAAGTCCAAGTAAGTGGTGCTCACACCGTCGGCCAACACTTTCCGTTTCAAGTAAAGGCGTCTCGTTGCTGAATGTACGTCCGCATCTGGTGGTCCACCACTCGAAATCCTCGGTTAGTACCACTCGCACTGGCCTGGCTTTGCAGCACGTTCAAGTACAAGGCTTTGTCGATGTTGGGATCGCGCCGGCTCACCCCTTTGCAGCTAAACTTATTTTCCTCTCCTCCCTCCGTAACAGTAATACGTCTTGGAGGAGAGACCAATCATAGCATCCCCACTCCACTCCAGCTTGAACAGGCCCGGCGTACGCTTATCGTACTGGTAATGGTCACGTCGAGGTAGCCACTGGTCCCGTTCCGCTTCATACTGGGCCCGTAACTCCGGTTTCACCAGGGACTCCCAATCCGCATTAGAGACGGCCATGTAGGCCGAGTCGGTATCCATCTCCATGAGTTGCCAGTCTGATGGATTAAAATAGACACCCATAAAATCATAGAGAAACTGCAGCATCCTCAGCTTGGCCACCTGATATACCATACATCCAATCGGCAGGGGTAGATTGTAACGGATAGTCTTCTTGGCTGAAGTGACTTCATAGGTGTCGTCATCGATGACCTCCACGGACCGAAACAGAGGAGAATTCACTTTTTTGCGGGCTTGGGCAGTAGTACAAATGTTCACGTTGACGTGCTTATCCTGGTTCGTTACCGTTTTTCCGTAATAACCATTGCCAGTGAGCTTCCAACATTCACCGATGATGGCCTCACTCGGGTATTCATCACCTTGACGACGGGCCGACGTCACGATGTCGGCATTCTCCGCAAAACAAGCGTCGGGTACGTACTGTATCACTTGATATATTTGGGTAATTTCCAAACCGTGGTTCATGTACCACTGCAGTAAGGGTGTGCCCAGCAAGATTTTCTCGGCCCACATACTACCAATCAACATGCGTCGAGGTTGAGGCAAACACACGTGTTGCTCCGCATAGGTCCTCATGGTGTCCCCAATATCAGCCCGACCCACCAGCGTGTTCTTAAAGATGGGAGGGCACTGGGCGAAGAGAGGCTTGAGAGTGTCGGGAACATGCAAATCACATTCGACAAAGCCGTAGAGGTCCCCCGAACGAATGGCGTCCAACATCTGTGGCAGACTCAGAAGTCGCCGACGACTCAAGGGGTACTCACGCTCTTTTAGGAAACGTCGTAAATGGGGCAGGGCCTGGCACATCGTGTGAAATTCACACTCCCACATTTCAATCAGATGGTATCCTCTCTCTTTCACATAATCACCGTTCGCCACCACTTCTTCCCGTAATTCTTGCGGTGTTTTTCCACGTCGCTCGTTGAAGCGTCCAGCGCTGAAATGGCATTCGTGGCCGTGCCAATAGCAACCGTAAAATTGGAATACGGTGGGTGTGCTACCCACCAGGGCAAACCCATCGACGGGAAGTCGACGATCTCCTATGCGCTTCTCTGTGGCGTTGGTCTGGTGTCGTATATAAATGGCCCGTCGATAGGCTTCCCAATCCAACCACTGATCAGCCAGATGCTTGTAGGGTGTACGTTGCGGTGTAAAATGCCGATCTTCCGCCAACCAACGTGTATAATGGCCACTGGGCATAGGTTGGGCCAGCGACCACAGGTACAAGGCATTCGCATCGAAACCGATGATCTTAGCACAGGGTTTTCCACTGGGGAGAGTAGTGACGTCCTTCTCGTGATAACGGTGAAAAATAAGACTCGGGCCGCCCACAATGTTCTGCTTTAGACAATCATGCATGTCTGCATCTTTTTGCTGTATCAGCGAGAAGTACGTAGCACACTCTTGAAAAAGATGGCGAAGCACTCCTTGAAGATGTCGACGTGCATTTGGCGACGAAAGAGTTGCACCATTTTCTCGGCCGCTTCCAGGAAAGGAACCACATCTAGGTTATTATACCATATCAGGAAATCTCGCAAGGTCTGCATATGTTCATCGTTCCATACCTGCTGTAGTTCCCGGTACGTGTCTTCCGGACATTCCACTTGCTTCAAATCATCAAAGAAGGCGTGCCGGGGTGGCAACTGTGTTTCCTGCAAACGGTCGAGCGATGATATATACGTGTAAGGGAACCTCCCTTTGGTTTGTGCACAGTTATAGGCCTTGACCCACTGATCATAGCTACAATTAGGAGCTAAATAGTTCCGTACATCCAGGAAATGCAGTGATGTGGTAGTGAGGACCATATGATTATTCATCTTCTTGATCACGGACTTGAGGGTATTCGACTGGGCCAAGTAGGGGTAAAGAAATTCTTTCACCATGTTCAAATCATAACGTCCCGAATTGAAACCTAGCACCGGTAACTGACCTAGATATTGTAGGAAGCGCACTTTCAATTTCTCCGCATACGGTTTCGGTAAAGGCACATCCTGCGACTGCAGGGGCTGCGACTGCAGGGGCTCGGGCTGCGACTCGGGCTCCGACTCTTCATCGTCACTAAACGCTACACGATCCGCCTCCGGTATCATCACACCCTCATCGGCCAGTTCCTGGAAAATAGTAGGCGTATTATGATACACTCCACCCGGATATACTCGCTTGACACTGTTGTCACAGATTTTCTCGTGGCGATGTAAGTCGTAAGACTTTTTAAACACCCGATGGCATTGGGCACAACTGAAAGACTGAGCGTACTGGCTCATATTGGAGATCAGCGAAAAATGACTCACGCCATTGTCGTCGAACACATTGACTTTCATGGTAGCAGCATACCGTTCTGTTGAACGACGAACCAATTCAGCCACAAATGTATCCTCCTCTTCGCATCGTAATCGGTATACAAAGATATTGATGTCGAACAGTGTTTCCACGTCATCCAAATTCTTGAACGGCACTCCACGGAAGTGCCGCTTATCCAAGTCTTGCTGCTGTAAATACTGTTCCCAATAGTCATCGGCCACTGTGTCACAAGCCTGGGGGTTACACTCGTCCACATGCACGGCCAAACACCGAAACAGACATTTCCGGTCTTTGTAGGGCCCCTTTACCCCTGCTGTTAATGCATACAGGCCGGGTCGATGAAGCAACCACGGAGGGAGTAGTACAGGAGCACCGATAGGATGATCTCTCATTTTCGTGACGAAAATGTGACGTTGGTGACCATTTCCACAAACCATTGGGTATTGGGGCGTTGCAACCGGGCCCATTCCAATGGATCCAACGTAGTCAATTGGTCGATGAGTGGCTCCAGAGAAATCGCATCCGTCACCGTGAACGGCTGATCAAACACATAGGTATTATTGCTGGGATAATAATACCGCACCTGATCCGTCTCCTTGTGCCGTAAAATGTACCCGAATGTCATATTCAACTTGAACGCTGTCACCTGATCTCTGAAAATGTTCTCGGCATAGGTAGACAGATACGTGAGGTCCTGCAGCCGAAAGTTATACAAGTCCAATAGACGACGGTCACGGTGAAAACAATGGCGTATGGTAGCCCAGTGACGTTAATAAATGTCCCTGACACGCTCATCTTCAGGCAAGACTTCAACCGGAGGTGCTGCTGGATCCCAGGGAAAATCTTCTCCACGTCTCATGCTTTCGTCTCATACAAGCGGATAGGCAAGCAGACAGACAGGCAAGGCTGGCAGGCGGATCAGGTCAGGTAAGTCAGATTGCAATGAATACACCCCTACCCTAAAAATCGACTCCTTTTATACGTTTTTCTACAATCCGCCATCTTAAACCCGCCACCCACCACCACCCACCACAGCGGCCATCTTGCACCCGCCACCCACCACCACCCACCACAGCCGCCATCTTAACCCGCCACCCACCACCACAGCGGCCATCTTAAACCCGCCACCCACCACCACCCACCACAGCGGCCATCTTGCACCCGCCACCCACCACCACCCACCACAGCGGCCATCTTAAACCCGCCACCCACCACCACCCACCACAGCCGCCATCTTAAACCCGCCACCCACCACCACCCACCACAGCGGCCATCTTGCACCCGCCACCCACCACCACCCACCACAGCGGCCATCTTGCACCCGCCACCCACCACCACCCACCACAGCGGCCATCTTGCACCCGCCACCCACCACCACCCACCACAGCGGCCATCTTGCACCCGCCACCCACCACCACCCACCACAGCACCACACGCATGCGCACATCGCCACTTCTGACGTCACAACAGGTTCTGCGCATGCGCAGTGAAGCGCTGTTTGTTCAATTGACGCTTACTCTACTACTCTTGTGTTAGCCAAGCATATAGGTCAGCCAATCAATAACTCACTTATATGGCATTCTTCTACGACTAATTCTAAAAAATCAAGTAGGAATAAGAAGCTACTCCAATATTTTTACTGCGAAAAGGAAATTTGCATTCATTATAACACTCGGACTAACCTGTGATATAGTGTTTTTTTCCCAGGACTCACGCTTCCAACTTGAACACTATTTCCTTCCAATATCTCACCAAATTCCATAGATATTTTTTTAATCTGACTATCGGCATCAATATTGATGAGTTTTTAAATTCATCGGAATAATAAAATACATAATATAGGAGATAATTTCAAATACCGGTACCAGATCTTGTCGGGATTACGGACACAATATATATGCACAGATCTGGTAAAAACATCTTAATGTCAATACAAAGATACGGCCCTACGATAAATACAGAGCCAGAAACCGTTTTTCAAGCTGGATCTGACCTCTTTCCTATCTCAAGGCCGTTCGGTAACCATCTGGCACAAAAATTACTCGTTACGGCTACATGATATTTGACCAATCACATGCCATGATAGGACAGACCTCTTCTTACGCAAACAAATCACTGGGATATATGACCTAGTCCCGGGAACTGACAAATTTCAAAATAAACAAAATTAGAATTTGCCTTCGCTGCAGGAAAATATATGACTCAACCGTAACCATTACGAAAAGTGATGAAGAATTATCTATACTTGAAATTTAACACAATGCTATTCTATGGATAACAACTTCTTTATTGCTGTGGAGCTGACGTTTCGTTGGAGATACTTCCAACTTTTCAAAAGTTTTCCGAACCAAGTTGCGTAGGAAGGAGCTGTACGGTTTCGACCTCAGACGAGAGTGACATAAACAACACCACCTGAGGACATTTCGCGCTGTGGGTTCGTTGCCAACTTGACCCGATTCAAGTTGAAATTTGAATTCATGTCATCGGCACTCTTCGTCTTATTATTTACGAGGGTAGAAAATTTCCGGAATTTCTGCAGTTTTCGTGCAGGAACGGACTCGAGATAGGAAGACGGTCACATCGAGATAGAGAATCTGTTTCTGGATCTGTTTTTAATATATAAATGACAAAGAAATATCTTCCTTTGTCTTATCTCCGACTGGGATCATGGAGTGCAATTTGTTATTGAGAACACCAGCCTGTAAGGCCCCATGCCGACCAATCACACCTGGTAATTAAATAGCTCAAAGTGACTATTTTTATATAGAGGAGGAACCTGGGGGCCAAGGATCAACAACAGAATTTAAACATACAGAAATGATAACGCCAAAATGACTATCTCGTGGAACTTATTAAACTGTATTCAGAGAACTCAAATCAACCAATCAAGACATCATTAAGGTAATATATTAAGGCACCGGTACGGTCACGTCGCCAGTTCCGATCCAGTTTCAGTTCCGACCCACTTTCCAAAACATTGCTTCTTGTAAAATCTTAAAACATTTGGTGCATTCGGACAAGTTGATCAATCTTCCAATCATGGCTAAATTATATTATGCATTCATGATTTTGTTAGGAGATAGCTTTACAGACCACTTCATACACAGGACTACGTCGGTCCGAGTACAAACGCCACGATCCGTCGTCATGCGAAAACAATGCCGTCTGCTGGCGCTTTCGATCAAAGTGTTGGTGTTTTGTTTCTCACATATATTTATCATACGTTACTTCGTATTTGACATAAATGTATTCACTCTAGTGTCCCTCTAAAGGCTACCACCTCATCGTTGACAACAACTGACGGAGCCAGTTCCGAACCACCATCATCCATGGATGGCCAAGCTGGCCTGAAAAGTTCTTGCGAACGCATCGTTCAGTACGTAACTTGAGTACTGATTGCCTTTCTTTAATCTGCTATTCAGAGGTAGAATAAATAAAACTATCAGCGAATTAACATTTTCTTCAGTGAGTTAAGCTCATAAGTCATAGGATATATTTCAACCTATCTTGCCATTATGATCAGCTGGACCATGTCACTATCACCGTTCAACCCCCATTTTGACGTCAATTGTACATTTCTGAGATGAAGACATGAACAACGAAATATGCAAATGGGACCCTATTTTGGGGAAAAGTTATCATGTTGACGATTACGTTTGTATATATCCGGGTCTAAGGTCAATTCCGAAACAAGGCTGGATCGGTACTGGCGACATCTCATTAAGAAATGTAATCTTATATTTCTTACAGTTCAGTTCATCACCAGCTAAGTTTCTTTGGTAATAAATTCTCTAGACAACGGTACTGCGATCCTGATATTGATGTTGCCAATCAAACAGGTGGAAATTTTACTTTGGTTGGTCGGAACTGACGACGTGACTGTAAAAGATATTAAGGGGAACATGTATGCCCCACATGCAGTTCTTTCACATTTCTATTGGATGGAGGTTTCACGCTTCTTTTGGAATGTTAAATATGAAGCTCATGTTGTTTTCCTCGAGATCACTGACGTTGAAAGAGACAATCGCGTTCTGAAATTCTCCTCGCTCAAGAACGCCACTTTTGTCGACGTCTAATCGCTCAAATACTCGACCGGCATATCCGAGATTCTTCGCCCCCATTACGGACATCAGCTTGATGAACTCTGTCCGGGTGATGACGCCGTCCCCGTTGATGTCGACTGCGTCGAACATACCGTTAGCAAGGTCTTTCGCCTGCGCTACAAAGACGGGGAAGTCTCTCGTGTACAGAGACTTCAGCGCGTGTACATATTCCTCCTCCGTTGCGATATTGCGTGCCCCGCCGGAATACGACCTGTAGACGTGCCACCAACCGTTCAACGCCTGTCGTATATCTGTAGCTTTACTTCCGGTGGCACCATAGATGGATATCATCTTCTCAGCTATGAGACAAAAATCGTTCTCCCTCACGCACCTTGAACCATCCATGTCTAAGAAATGAAAAAATATCCGCCATTTCTTTTGCAGTACAGTAAAATTCACATCAGTTGGATTTTTCTGTACGTATCCTGCATACTTCTGAATCTTATTCGTCTTCTTCTTCTTCTTGTTCATTTGTATTTTTCTTTTATACCATACACACCTAGACAGTATATAAGAATATCACAAAACATTAACGCCTTTTCTATCATATCGTTCTATAAGATCGCCAAGTTTATACGCCACAGGTCAGGAGCGCCGCTGGGGAAGAGGTCGTCAGGTGCGAACGACCCCTCCTCACCTTGGGCGCGCCTTAAAAAAACAGAAGAAAAAGCAAAACAAAACAAACAACAGAAAAAACGAAAACAAAAGCAAAACAAAAAAGCAAAAGGGAAAAGAAAGATTATGAAAGAGCTGTAGCTCTGTTCACGAGAAACCACCCTCGACGGATACAGCAGCCGAATTTACTATTCAATTAATCATTAACATAACTCGTGTGGGTTTTTATTCCTTCTGCGTGTGGGTTTGATAATGAAGCATCGGCAGCCTCGGTCTACCGTTTGCGAACCCTAAATCTGCGTACATTATTTTCAGATTTATATCCGGGAAAACGCTTAGCACACATCTTCGGCGATCTAGGACCCCGGAGATTCCGGGGCCTAAGCAGCCCCTGGACCCTCGACTAAAGTGCTATGATTGTTGACACCCCCTTGCAAAATCCTAGCGACGCCCATGAAGGTTTTATGTGCGAGTCGGAGAAATAGACGTACCGTGGGTGCTCTCTATAAAAACTTGAATGAAATTTCACTCAAGTAATAGTGGAAATTCATCTCACTCAAGTTGAATGAAATTCATTCAAGTCTGAGTGAAATTCACTCGAGTTGAATGAAATTCACTCAAATTCAACTCAAGTTGGAGTTTAAAACTTATTAACTTATTGTCAGGGAAGTTTATTCCACTCAAGTTGAACTCACTCAACTTGGGTGGAATTTTAATTTTTCACTCAAGTGCTGAAGTGGGAGGAATTTCCACTCAATGGTTTTTAGAGAGTGCAGCTCTCTAGAGATTCTTCTATTCGGTCAAGGAACAACAGTGGATCCACTTTTTGGCCATCAATTGTCCTAAAATCTTCAACACAAGGTCAATTATATAAATTTTTTGGAAGAGTAATATTAAACCATTATTTTAATAAAAATGACTTCTATGTTTCAGAAAACGGAAGCTCGAATATTCCTCTCCAAGATTACTTCGTTATTCGTAGAAAACCCATTAAAAAGCAAATAATGGTCAAAGTCGGTTCAATTTGGAGAAAAATCGGTAAGTCCGAAGAAAAGAAAAAAGCGGGGGGTTAACCTGCTCATTTTGGTTTAAATTTTCTTGCTGTAAAGTTTTCATGCTTTTTACGCTCTGACAAGGGGAATAACTTAACAGAGGCAGGACAAAATTTACTTCCCAAACCCAATCACTGTGTATAGTTGAACCCAGCCATCGATCCGCTTGTTTGTAGGACTGACAAAACCCAACACGATGGTATTATAGATATAAGCTCCTAAGAAGGGAAGAAGAATTATGAACTAGCACTGTCGCGGTCTACCCTATTCCAAGGCTATTCCTACCAGATTCTAGAGTAAGCCCTACTACAACTAGTATGTGTATGACAAGCAAACATTTCTGTGTAGAAACTTGCATCACGCTGTTCAGAAGGCTTTTTTGACGAAAGCTGAGAAGGTACTTTTGACCTCCAACTAGACTTCTCCCGATTTTTGCACTTACGACTTCTGACTTTCGACTTTCGATTTTTACAGAGTTTTACTCAGCTGTTTATATCTTTCTGATTACCGTACTAATGGGGGGACTATGATATTTGTTGATAGAAACAAATTAATGTATTTTATCATTTACATTACTTGCTAGTTATATTCAAGATTAATGGTACCATGTTATGGTGTGGTCAAGCTTGGCAGTAACAAAATTAGGCTCTATTTGTTTGTCCTATAGCATCTTGGAATGCAGAAATCGTAAATAATATCTGTAAATAAATATAATGACATTGTTGAGTCGGTAAATTATAATATTAATTACTTTCGCATTGTGGGGTGCAGTAACCTGAAAAACTGAACATATGAAATTTCCAACCAGCAATGCCGATAAGAAATACAATTACAGATCTATCAAACTATCACATGCATTAATATGCACTATTCATAATACCTATTAATACAATAAATTTACCAATTATAATGTTCAAAACATATATTAAAAATGTCAGTATAAGTTTTCGGAGGTATAATATAATACAAGGTCAAAGGTCAAACTCTTATTTAATAAGCCAGCAATAGAAAGGTTGACTCACCTGAGCAACACGGAATTTCTAATCAGTAATTTAAGGTATATATTTCATCCGGATTTTAATGTGTAATTTCCACAGAGCAAACCCCAATTTGAGGTCAACTTTTTCAGTCCTCAAAATGTAAATCAGTCGATTTATTTGATTGGTGGTTGTTATGAACATTTTGTGTCGAACCCCTCCATTGGTTAATTGTAATTCCGGCGTATTGCCAGGCTTCCAATTGTGTTTTCTCAACCTGTCGTTGCGCGAACCAACAATAATTCTTTTCCAAAAATTTCTAATTCAGCTCCTATTCATCGGTCAATCTATGCGGCGTCCCAACTGCCTAATTATTCAAAACGGCACATCTGGTCACTATACTGGACTTCCGGGAGACTGTATGTTTGGTATTTTTATTATTTTTTGTTTTGTTTTATTATTTTATTGTCATTTTTATCTAACGTTGTTTTCAGAATAACAGTAGAACAGCTGCTATTTCAATCCAATATTTTCATACTACCGTTTCCTTATTAAAAATACATAATACTGTCTGCCTTTTGTACAGCTCTGATATACTTATAGTATATTTTAAATACTTCATAATTTCCTAAACTAAAACCACTCGTTCATGTAATTTAACGTTTAAATAAGTACCGTACGTGAATACTATCCCAAAGCGGCAATTTAAAACGTGAAATAACACTATAACCAACTTTCTTATTGTAGCGAAAGAAACTATTTTCCATCAGCGATTACCATAATATTTCATACAGTTCGATATATACAAAGCTGATATTATTTATTCCACATTTACTGTACAAAACCGTTACGAAGTCCAAACATTTCATTTAATAATAATAATAATAATAATAATAATAACTTTATTTCCTCTGGGTAACTTAATTAGCATACAAGCTAGTTTTCCTTAAGGCCCAGATTGTTATATCATTTGAACAATATGAATATATATAAAAAAATTCCCAACATTTTTTCTGCTTAACAACAAACATCCAGGTCCCTGTTGCCTTAGTTTCACATGACAAACGGATAATTATACATCTATCTTGTTTTTTTTTGTCCAGTTATGTGAAAACTAAATTGAGGGGTAATCATTAAAAACATTACGTACATTTTTTACAAAAATCATGGAAAGCAACTTATGAAAAAAAAAGAAAAAAAAAGAGGGAAAAAGTGAAAATGAACAAACAGGAAGGGATTAAACAGTAAAAAAAACAACAAACATCAAGACGGATAGAGCATTGTTTATAATGAAATAATCAAAGCAGACATTTTGTCACTGAATCTACTGGACTGAAAATTCTTATGATTCTGATTTTCTAATGCCTCAACATGGTGAAAACAGTGGAACTCCCCATATATAAAGGAACAAATAGCTGTCTCACGTGACCTATGGTAGGGCCAGACTGCCTAAAAAGTGATGGAAAAGCTTGCTTCCTCCACAATTATAGGAAATTAACATGCCATGGTGGTGCAAAAACATTCTGACTGCATTCTACACAAGAACATCACAAGAACCAAGACCGATTCCGGTGCTTTTCTCCATCTCATCAATGTTGATTTTATTGTACGTGTTGATGAGGACACATTGACTGGAATGACCACACAGCCCCAAGTAATGGCTTAAAGAAAACTGTATACAGATAGCAACTCTGTCAACAATTGATGCGATGTATCACTGTCAGATGTAAGAAACGGCTCATAGTAAAGTTGGTAATTACCCAAAGAGTGCAAGTTCTTATCAGAACACAAGTTTGTAAGACCAGACGCCGACCAAGCGCTTATTCACCAGCTTGCTAACACAATAGTTCAAAATGATGCCTATATATACAGAACATGGATTCCTGTAAATCGCCAGATGTGGTACGCCGGAAGAGCCGAGTCACTCACGCTCATTCACAATTGTATATCGTGAAACTCTCCACCACGATGAATAATTGTGGTCAAATGATATAAACAATCCATTGAAAATGGAAATGGTCTCTTATTAGACTGAATTTCAGAACTCGTTCTATTGCACGTCCTTCGAGGGATAACTGCCACGGAGATTCCCCGAGAAGTTGACTGCAGGATTGGCGGTTAATCACGCTTATTTCGGAATGTTAAATATGAAGCTCATGTTGTTTTCCTCGAGATCACTGACGTTGAAAGAGACGAGGGCGTTCTGAAATTCTTCTCGCTCGAGAACGCCACTTTTGTCGACGTCTAATCGCTCAAAGACTCGCGCGACATATCCCAGATTCTTTGCTCCCATGACGGACATCAGCTTGATGAACTCTGTTCGGGTGAGGACGCCGTCACCGTTGATGTCGATGGCGTCGAACATAGCGTTGGCAAGTTCTTTCGCGTGAGCTACAAAGATGGGGAAGTCTCTCGTGTACAGAGACTTCAGCGCGTGTACGTATTCTTCCTCCGTTGCGATATTGCGTGCCCCACCGGAATATGATTTGAACACCAACCACCAACCTTTCAAGGCTTGGCGTATGTCTGTAGATTTCCCTCCCGCGGCTCCATATACGGATATCATCCTTGCAGCTATCACACGAAAATCGTCCTCCGATATGCACTTTGAACCATCCACGTCCAAAAAACGGAAAAATATCCGCCATTTTTTTTCCAGCACCCTGAAATTCACATCCTTTGTATTTTTCTGAACGTATTCTACATTCTTCTGTACCGGTACCATATCCGTCTTCTTCTTCTTCTTGTTCATTGTCACTTTTCTCTGAAATACACAGCTAGTCAGTCTATAACATTACGGTACCACAAAATATTACTTGTGTCACAAAATGTTCTGTTCCGAACGTACAAGATCGTGTAGTTTATACTTCACGTGTTTTTGTAAATATTGCTGCGAGTCTGAGGCACAGACGAACATATAGCCCGACTCTGTATTGCTACATCAGATATCAAGAAAGAAAACGCCCTGTAACCTTTTAATAAATGCTGAATTACTGACACACGTGCATTACCATACTAATTTCGTTTTTGTTGTTTAATTTTTATATGAGACTGCTTACTCGTGACAGTATTGTAGAATGAGGCATTAGGAGACAATGATACGGAAAAAATCTTGCAAAAGTTATATGCTTGATAGAAGATATGGGACATATAAGTTATTTATATGAGTATTTTTTTTTTTTTTGTGGCCGCGGGGAAATAAAATGTACTCTTGACTGAAACAATGGTGGCCTGTTCTTTTCATTTGTGTATGCCTTTTGAGATCGACGATGGGAATTGTTTTTATGAGCGGACCGGTTGACTGTTCATTTTGCTATGCTGTTCAGCTGGTTCAACGCCTTCTATCTTATTCGATCTTGTATTCCAATCAGATCACACGGGATTGTGTTAAGGTCAGTATTGCCGCCATGGACTGGCCCTACACCACGCTACACTAAACCATACACACATTAGAGTGAATTTCGTCAAGTTCGACTGTACCTCTAAATTCACCCGACAGTCGAGGAAGACATGTCACCGATAACCCGTCTAAGCCACAGGGGCTCGTTACCGTTGTTAATTGGTTAAATAGGTTGATTATAGGGGGGCGGGGGTCGAGGTCGGTAATAAAGAGGCCTCTTTTATTACCGACCTCGACTCCCCCCCCTATAATCAACCTATTTAACCAATTAACAACGGTAACGACCCCCTGTGGTCTAAGCTTCACTCAGTCGAACAATTTTAGACTCACTCGTGTCAAAAAAGATTGAACAACATCTAATTTTTGAAATATGTAATCGAATTTATATTTATTTATCGTTATAAATTCTTATAATTTTTACAAATTTAATCAGAACCAAGTAGAGTGCGCCAAATGGTGCGCTCGCGTTTCTTTGAATATGTCAACGGCTGACTGCGGTCGCCATTTTTAACTCTCGGTTACTCCATCTTCATTTTATCCAGCCAAATTCTACGTTCCCACTTCGAACCTGCCTTGATTTATCTGGACCCCTTCAATGTTCAAATAACTTATAAATAGACACGAGACGTCACTGACTTCGAAAGCATTTGAAATTCGAAAAGGGTCGCACAAGAGCGTTATTGATTGGCTGACCTGAATTGTGGGCACCTTATTAGGAGGAAAGACGCCGCTAATAGAGGATGATGTCACTCTACGTGACTTCACTGACCTTCACTCGCAATCGATGTGTACGTTCTGATTGGTTCTTCTGCTGTTAGAAGGTGAAATTTACACCTCGGATTTTGAACACTGAAGGAGTCAGATAAATCAAGGCAGGTTCGAAGTGGGAACGTAGAAATTGGCTGGATAAAATGAAGATGGGTTACTCGGGCTTCTATCAGGCCTAACTCCAACCTCCACACACAGCGCATGCTCCGTTTCACAGACTCACTCCACTTATGTCCCTGCCGCCAGTAGCGGGAGATGACCGTTACTACGTTGCTATGACGTATAGTGGAAAATCCACGTACGCACGGTTTAGTTTGAATTCGGCCGAACAACTCCTTCAGTTTTGCACATGAGCGAATTACTTTTTATATGTTCTGCCCAGATAAACATGGAAAATAAACGCCAGATAATTCTTTTTAACGCTAGGTCAACAGAGGTATTATGCAGACTTGAAAAGTAATCGAAATGTTCGGCAAACATCTATTTTACTTTTTTTTATGTCTCTTCCGGCGATGTGCGCGCGGCCGGGAATCCTGTCCAAAAATCTGACTGGTGGCTGGGGTATTATTAGACCCCCAGCGAGGTGGTTGGTCTAACTCGTCAATGACGTCATCGACCAGTCAAACGATATTCTCTTTACCTGGATCAGTTCGAGAACGTCGTGTGAGCCAATCGAACACGCTGAACTGGCTGGCTTGCGTACGACTGGCTCCCGCGTTCGCTCTGGGTGATGGCACACATTTGGCTTGTCCGATAATAGGCCTAAATTGCTTATACTTATATTTTATTCAAGGCACGAGCCTTACGGCTCCTCTCCCACATACATAACATGCATTACATAAATAATACCATTATACAATATTTAAAACGGCAGAGCGACGTTACAGACCTTTAATTATATAGTTTGAAACAGCTAATAATTGTTTTCCATTTCTGGGATTCAGGATTGCATTTAGTTTACGAATTGTTGGCCACGAACAAAAATAATGCTCAAAATATTTTCTCCTCAAATCCGTATACAGTGGACAACATAACATAATGTGGTATTCATCTTACATATTCTTTCCGACTTTTCTACATTTAAACCATGATACCATGCAGCATCTAAACCTGCAAAATGTTTTGACTACATTGGTACTAATAGTCATAGATTTTTCGATATAATCGACCATTCCAAAATCGTATTTAATTCTGACATATGTATGAAACCGACTAGATTGATACAGATTTGCTAACCAATGTTGTATGAAACAATCTTTGATGGTAATT
This sequence comes from Hanleya hanleyi, assembly GCA_036873755.1. NCBI lineage: Eukaryota > Metazoa > Mollusca > Polyplacophora > Lepidopleurida > Hanleyidae > Hanleya > Hanleya hanleyi. Next base: position 16,882 of record JAVTVY010000528.1, read on the forward strand.
AAACAATTATTATTCAACAAATAACCATATCAATGTGATTCAATTAACTGTCGGACTTCCAGACTCCAGTTGAATATTCTACTGTTTTTACGCACTGCATTTGATACATCCTGAAAGCAATGCTTGAACTATTGTCTATTAATTTTTTTCCAAAATTTCAAAACCCTGCATTTACAATCGATAGACAGACTAATATAGCCTAATTCACCATAGACAAGCATGTTTGGGCAATTCCTAGGTAAACCTAATATTCTTATTCTAACTAGTATATAAAACACCGATTGTGTCGTATTGAGGGTTAGGGTGATGGCGTCACAGCGCCGATCCGGTGACATCGCTTCCAGGTCAAAGGTCACTTCCGGGTCAAAGGTCATTTCAGGGTCAAAGGTCACTTCCGGTCACGCGAGAGCCCAGGAGGTGTTATCTACCCCTAAAGAAGACTGTAGTGACTTCAATGTTAAACCTAATGGGAAACCCACGCATGGACATTTGGGGTATGGGGTGTGGCCCCTTGTTTTCTTTGTCTCGTGATGTAGAACACGATGGGAGGGCTCTTGAGGCCAAAACTTACCGTTCGCATGCGCACTGGGCAAGTAGCGCTGGGGTGGACATTTTGGGGTCAAGATGGACCACTATTGAGCTGATTGGGCTGGGCGGTGTGAGATATGGGGGGGGGGGGAGCATCCAACCGAACGGGTTGGTCGTGGAAGTTACGTAATGGCGCGCATGCTCAGACAGGGAATTGTGGGAAACGGGCACTGGAATGGACGTTGGGGGCCTGGGTGGGCCAATATTGGCCCGATTGGGCTGTGGGAGATATCAAAGTGAAGCACTCGTGGGGGAGCGTCCAACTGGGTGGGTGTGGAGTGGAAGTAAGGCCATGGCGCGCAAAGCGCAGACAGGGAATTGTGGGAAATGACATTGGGATGGACGTTTTGGGGTCGAGGTGGACCACTATTGGTCGGATTGGGTCGTGTGGAATATCCATGTGAAGCGCTCTTTCAGGCCGATCATGTCATGGATGGTTGCATGTTTTCACAGAAAAAACGGACTTTACACCTAAAACAGTGAAAAACTTCCGTCAAACGGACCTATGGTATCTATTATTAATGCCTTTGTCCTTTATCTTAACACCATAACGCCCTAGCATTAAGCATTAGCATTAGCACCCTATCGTAACGCCTTAACGCATTGTCAACCGTCCAATCACACGCACAATTGCCTAGTCCAGCAACAACAACAAGCCTACTGCGTATTCCACATTTTATTATCCCCTCCATCACAACACGCCCAGGATGGGGAATCCGCGTTGGGTGTGTTTACAAGTCTCGTATGCTCTTGTCCAATCAGAAGCCGTCATATGAGAACGTTCAATCTTCGGGTTGGGTCGAGGTGGTCCATCTGTGGTCCAAATGGACCGTGGGTGGTATCCTATTGAAATGCTCGTGGGGCAGAGTCCATCTGGGGATGATACACGCATGTGTACTGCGGGAGTAGTAGAGAAAGGACAGTTTCGGAGATTTGGGGCGCGTGTGGGGTGTATCTCATCAAAGTGTGCTGTACAGGGTGGTGCACCCTCGTGGGGTGGCGCATGCACAGTCGGGCAGTAGCAGAGAAAGAGGGTATTGTGGGGTACGCAGGAGCGTGCTTGGGCGATCTATAGGTATATCTCATCGAAATATAGCGTGAAGGGGGTGTCGTACTAAAGCCTTCGTGAATAAAAGCTAGTTCAATAATGTTCATATAGTTTATTATCCCCAAAGTTACATATTACTCAAATTGGGAGAGCCATCCTGAATATGTTTATTATGGTGTTTATTCACGGAATAGAAATTGAAATGTCAAACGCCATGTTAGATACAAGTGTTTACAGAGGTGACTTGGATTTCTGGTCCATGTACAGGGAATTGGCCAAGAGCACTGAGAAATATATAGATGGACAAGGAACTGAGGCGCGTGTGTGGAATTGTTTCCTAGGCCTGCTAGAGAAACTGCTGAACGCTTGTCATCATGACTAATATAGGATTACCATGTCGACAGAAGAATACGTTAGCGATGCTGATAATTGGAACATATTTTATGTGGACCACGCTATAGACAACGTGGGGCAACAAGTTCACGAGAGAAGGAGACTAGATCAACCTTCGCCCCATAATATCGAAAGGAGAAATGGTTATCCTTTACACACCAAAGCACATAACACAAGTCCGCGCTCATATACCAGCTTGACTCACTACGTGCCTTACTCTCCTTGTGCCCCCGCTGTTTCAAACCGTCCGATATTCACCTATTGGCCTAGCTTTGTCTGTGTTAACCAATCGTTTTGCTGTATTGCCTTGTTCATATCGGATTCCTCATACTAACGCTATGTAGTCTGGGCTAAAACGACCGTTGTATTGCGTGAGGTCACCTGGCTGAGTTTAACATAGTGCATTGTGAATTACGCGGTGCAGTCTGAAGTGCACAGACTACACCGGCGCTCGACGCGATGTTACGCTCTCTGAAAATGATACACAATTAATCCTTACCCGCCAGTGTAACGATGGAATCCATTCTAGCTGAACCTGAGATAGAGGAATTAGAGATGATTATCAAACAGCTAAAGCGGTCAAAAGCTATGGGAATGGATGACATCCCAAATGAGTTTCTGAAAGAGGGTGGTGAGCGGTTAGTAGAATGTCTCTATATACTCCTATGTAGAATATGGAACGATGAAACGATTCCGATGGTATGGAAAGTAGCTAGGATGACCCTGTTACATAAGGGAGGAGATAAAAAGTTACTAGACAATTACAGGGGGATAACCGTGATCAGCAATGTTGGGAAAGTGTTTGTAAGGATCTTAGGTAACAGACTTCGGAGAGATGTAGAATTCAGGGGTTTACTGGGGGAAGTTCAAGCCGGATTTAGGAGGGATAGAATGTGCCAATATAACCGCTTTATATTGACACAAATACTAGAACAGAGGAGGGCTATATACCAGGGCAGTTGCTTGGCATTCATAGACATTAAGAAAAGCATATGGTAGAATATGGAGAGAAGCACTATGGGCAGTTCTACAAGGGTTAGGTTATAGTGGCAAGATTTTGAATATAGTTAAAAGTTTATATAAAGAAGTCAAATTTAAGATAGATTTCGGGGATGTTGAGACAGATTTCATAGAGCTAAAAAGAAGGATTGAAACAGGGTTGTGTTTTGTCTCCATTATTATTCGCCTTGTATCTTGCAGAGTTAGGAAGGCGGTTATTAGCATCAGGGGTGGGCATTAAGATAGAAAAAACAAATTATGTCTGGGGTCTTCTTCGCAGATGACATTCTGTTACTAGCAGAAAAAAGAAAGGAATTACAAATTCTACTTGACATAGCAGGAATATTTGGTTTTGAACGTAAGATCTTGTATAGTCCCATAAAGAGTGCTGTTATGGTTAGTGGACAAGTTAAACATGGTAATACTAAATGGAAACTAGGAAAAATTGATGTGAAAGAAGACGAAGAATATGATATGGAGATAGGAGAGGTGGACGAATCCAAGTATTTGGGAGTTAAAGTGAGGACGAAGGGAAGTATTTTTGTCAGTCAAAAACAGTCAATGGTCAGAAAGGCTAAACGAATGCTCGGATTGATCAAGTCTATAAGTTGCAACTCCTGTAATCGTAGTATGTGTGCTAGGATACTTTGGGAGAGAGTAGCTATCCCCAGGATTTTATATGGAGTGGAAATTGTGGAGCTTGATAGGCAAACGGTAGGGGCTCTAAATTTGGTGGAGCTCCAGGTGGGCAGATGGATCCTAGGGGTAAACAGGCTGACAGCAACGGAAGCTATTTATGGGGAGCTTGGATGGACAAGGATGCAGGAGAAAGTTAGCAGATTGAAGCTAAACTATTATGGACGGCTTAGTTTATTGGATGAAGAGAGGTGGGCTAAGGTAGTGTGGAAGGAAAGAATCAGAATAAACAAACGCACAGGATGGTTTGAGGAACTAGATATAATAACACGACAGCATGATATTGATTTATCGATGATGGAAAATGGGAGTAAACAGTGGAAGAAAGAAGTATTCCTGAATATTCAGGATGGATGTGAGGACAGCTGGAGGGAAGGTGTGAATAGTAAGATCTCACTCCAGATGTATGGGAACAAAGAAGTTCCTAAGCGTGAGAATTATGTTGACTGGGTCAGTGGGTGGGTGATTTTCTTGGTTGGCAAAAGCTAGAGTCGGGTCACTGGCAACTCGAAGTAGACTGAAGAGGGGCTTGGAAGAAAAGAAGTGTAGAACTTGTAGGGAAGTGGAAGATAGTAAACACATAAGTAGTAGGGTAAGCGTAAATCGACTCAACTTTCACCCGGATGTAAAAATGACGTCACTTCCGGTTTGGGTGAATGAGGCGTGACCTTTGGACATGTCTAGACTTGTTTGTGTTTGTCTGGGGTTTTTCCCCACAATGGCATGCCGCCATTTTGGAGCCGCCATGTTGGAAAATAAATCCGCCATGTTGGAGCAGTAGTAGTGTAAGGCTAAATCGAGGCCTATTGACCTTTGACCTCAGAAATTTGCATATGACGTCACGGGGAGGCTTTGAGGAGGAACTTGGTCACGTGGCGATCACGTGATCAAGGCATGTACTGACCTGTCTAGGCTATAGTTCCGGCAACCTTTGACCTCGAATTCTTCCGCGGTGATGCGGTCTGGTGGTGATGCGGTCTGCCTCCGCGGACAGAAAGTAGTCCCATGGGTTGACTTCCAATGTTAATGTATACGAGGAATACCGGTGCATTATGGGACATATCCAAGATGGCGGCGTCCGCCTTCTGGTTCAAGATGGCGGCACGTCCGGTGTCGAAAACCGGCCATTTTGTCGGAATGTGGTCATCTAGTGTCGAAAACTGGACCCTGTATGGACGTACCCGGAAAGACCCGAAGGTGAGCGACATTGTGGAAAAACCCCACAGACAGGTTAGTACATGCATTCCTATGATATTCACAGGGCCATTCACGAAGGGCCGTCACAGGGCGTAGTAGAAAAAAGCGCATTTCTAACCTTATTGACCTTATGGCGCAAGCGAGTATAACAAGTGCCACGCACGGTGTATATAACCCTACCCAACAGGTACACTATAAAGCCACCTCTCTAACCGTTCGCTTTTCATTCTCCACCATGGCAGCGAGCGAAACAGAGCTTGCGTTATTCCAACTGACGTCCGACGTCTACCTCATCGTCAATGACGATCACCTGGAGCTGATCCAAGACGCACCGCAGAAGGTGAAGATTTTGTTATCGCTATCAGGCTGGACTCTATTGACACGATTGTTACAGGAAAAAGACCCCGAAAGGGATTTCATGCACGTGGAAGTCGGCGTGCACATACGCACTGCTGGAGAGGATTCCCTTTTTCCCCGGTTGGAACAGAGTGGAGGTACCTATATCACACTCTGTCCACCCTTATGGATGGCACTGAAAGATGTACTCCCCGAGGTGGATGACTTACTACACCCCGACGCGAACTCTGTGGCTATCCGGAGGCTTACACCTGGCTGCACCCTATTGTTGTACCCCAAACGAGTGGACCTCATCGATAGCGGACTTAGGTGTTGGTGTACGTCTGAACCCAAAGCGCGTGTCTCTTTGTCACCGGCAGGCTGGACTACCTTGAAACGGGTGTTGTTGGGTCACCTGGACGGTGATAGCATTCACCTGTGTGACGACGTCTACATTTTCTGTGGTCCCTATTTTGCTCGACTCCTCTGTCTGAAGCGAGGTGGTTTTACTCTGGACCCTGATCTATGGACGGCTTTGGAACAAGTAGTCGATGAAGTACTATCTCTATAGGAGCCACATAACCCATCAGAATAGTACGTATCACGGACTACACCCGTAGAGCTACATCTAGGCGCGCATGTGTGACCTGGTCTATAAAACACGTCCCTCTGGATCCCACACCTTCATTTCTGCGGCTGCAGAGCCATGATGGAGATCCAGCCCTATGCGACTCGCATTTTACAGCATGCCGCCGTGGTTAATTCACTCACGGGTTACCGAGCAGTGGTCCGGTCCATGTTTGCAGATGGCGACGACAACGAGGGGCGACGCCAGATCCTGAACGAGTTCATAGAAGCGGTCCTCGACAGAGTGCACTCGATGGAGAGGTGTGCCATCACTCACCAGTACTGGACTGTGACAGCCATCCTTGATGCTCGGGCTATGGACCACGAGCGCTCACGCCGGAACCAGCGACGGCTGGTTGGCCTAGTCATGGTCTGTGCCTTATTGACCCTGGCGCTGTGCAATTGACAGTGGGACCTCACCATAAATACGAGGGTCAGACAGAGTGTGTGTCATTCACCGTTCGTCATTGGATCAAGCATGTCACCAGTCCTACGAGCCATCCTTCCCTTTACACCCCGGGTGGGGTTACACGTCTATGAAGATAAAGTCACCCTCGTGGAACACCGTGGAGATGTTTGCTGGTCGCCCGCTGAGACCGTATCGAATACGGTTACGCTACACCGTGACGGCTGGACCAAATTTAAACGGGTGTTGAGCGGCGAGCTCGATGGACACCTCATCCACATAGACAATGCCATCTACGTATACCGTGCACCCTTCTTCCCACGCCTGGGCCGCTACCAAGACACTACGCGATTCTTGGTATGTGCTTTAGAATAGGTTAACCAGAAGACTATTCTGTGAAGTCATGTGACGCAGTCAGTATGTCGGCACCTCTTCCCACTTCCCTTATATGTGTTGTAGTTCACCCTAGACCCCGATCTGTGGACAGCCTTCGAGAAAGTGGTGCCTATCGTGGACCAGCTGTTTACACCGGACGAGCGGTCATCAGACGAGTTGGAGTGGGCTCGTGCCCTGAGAGAAGCAGCGGCAGAACCCAATGAACAAATGTCTAGCCATGAACCAGACGACGATGCCATTGATTATCCGGCTAGACTCAGTCAGCCCAGTGACATGACCACCCGATCCTTTGATCTCACGGGGTTCTCCCTATAAATACGAGAGACAGTCAAATCTGGTACCATTCACGTACTGACCATGACGGAGCATATAATACTGGCGTATCTCAGCTTGACCCCGAGGTTTTCCTGCACGTGTATGCGGATACGGTCGATATCATGGAGGAGGTGGGAGACATCTGTGATGCGGACCCTACACAACCGTGCCCGGCCCACATTCCTCTGTCCCGGGAGGGCTGGACCAAATTCAAACGGGTGTTGTCTGGTGAACTGGACGGCGACCTCATCCACTTGTGTCACGATGTGTACATACGACGCGGCCCTTTCTTTGCTCAATTGGCTCGGCTAGATGGGGGTACAGTGCATTGTACCCTTCACCCTGATCTATGGTCTGCATTGGAAGATGCCGTGGTAGATGTGGATCAAGTGCTTATCAAGCGGTCATCAGATGAGTTGGACTGGTCATTTACCATGGACACTGTGGAAGCCAACGAAGAAAATCAGAAAGAAACTCCGGCCCACGATATACCCGTTATAAATAAACGATAGAGCCAGGGTCCATCATCATTTGTCACCATGAAGCGCTGGGAGAAGGTGTTGGATAACTTATACTACAGTTTCGACAGTCCGGCGGCCTATAGTGCATTGTCGGCTCTCTATCGAGCGGCCAAAGCCCAGGGGATATAACGTGCCCAAGTCCGAGATTGGTTAAAGGAATAGACAACCTTTGATAAACGTATATTGCAAATGAAAGAACAATTCCAGGGGTGTCCAAAACCATTTTTATTTCAATTTTGCAATTTTTTCCAACCGAGTAAGAAGCCGTTAATGATAAATTCTGTGGCTTGTAAGGCCGCCGCCATTACGGCAAGTTTAGTGACGTCACTTGGCCACAGAACACTGCAGTGAACTGGGAGGACACGCACAGTTTGCCTTGCACTGGAATAATCGCAGCCCGATAGGCCAGCAGGTGTGGCTATACATTCTTGTATTCTGTAACCTGTAAATACCGGCTGATGTTTGTACAATAACAATGATCTTATCCTTGTTGTTGAGAAATCGGGTTTGATCTGTCGGCCAGTCTAGACTGTCTAAGTGTCAAAAAAAACAGCATCAAGTTGCCTGATAAAATATATGCTTTCGTTATTTTCCAATACTTTTCAGCTGATGACTACGCCAACATGCGTCAACATAATTAGGCAGTAAAACTCACTGAGATTGTTTAATGTACCCGAGAATGAGAATAATTCTGATTTCTGTTTTACCAATTCAAAGAATCGAGCCTCAACAAAGACCGGCACGGGAAAACGAAACTAAATCTGCCTCAGCTGGAGGGCCATTTCTCCGGGGAAAGATTGTCCGGAGGTTTTTCTCACCGTTGAACTGTTGCCGAAAGAAACTGTTCAGCATGACACGGCCGTTAAACACCCACCCAAATATCTAGCGTGCGAGAAAATTTACCTGAGAAAGTTTATGGAATAAATCCTTGTCAGCTAATGTCAGCACTTGCACATGTGCTCGTCTGATCGTTTCCTAACAGGACATATCACAGCAGAGCCGACTAAACGAAATCGGCGACCCGGCCGGCTTTTACGGTACATGCATCCTCGACCGATTTCTACGGTAGATCGTCTTCAATGGGCTCGAACACGCCTGACACTTCTTGTATCCCTCGACACTGCTCCCAAGCAGCGTAGATGAAAGCACGGTTTGGCCCAGCCAGCCATTGTCATCAGTCAGGTTGAAACTCCCGGAAATGCAAGGCGTCGGACCCTTGGAAAAAGTTGAAAATCACTTGCTGCCATGTTTGCTGTCTTACAGCAGAGAGGCCCAATGACGTCATGAGCTAGTTGTCACGTGGATATCACTCCGCCGCTCATTGGTTAGACCATAAGGATGGCATAAAGATGGTGGCTCCCTTCATTCAACACATCTGGTCATTTTCCCAATGTTTGGGAGTATTTTTCTTCGAGAGAAAGAATCTCAAAAATAGGAAAAAAATATTTTTGGGCTCTGTTTGGATTGTTCTTTCAGTCGCAGTTTACGTTTGCCAAATGTTGTCTATTCCTTTAAGAAAACAAGACACCTATACCTTACATCGATCTGCCCGTCGCCATTTTCTACGGAACCGGGTCATCGTCGGAGGAATAGATGCCCAGTGGCAAGCGGATTTGGTCGATATGAGCGCCTTTGCCAAACACAACGATGGGAATCGGTATATCTTGACGTGCATCGATATCCTATCCAAGTATGCGTGGGTGGTACTCATCCGGACGAAAACGGGGGCGAATCTCATAGCGGCGTTCAAAGACATCTTCAAGACCGGGCGCAAACCTTTGTATTTGCAAACCGACGAAGGCACGGAATTCCTCAACAGACCGTTCCAACAGTTTCTGAAAGCCCAGAAGGTGTTTTTCTTCCATACGTACAACGAGACCAAGGCTTCCGTGGTGGAAAGGTTCAACAGGACATTCAAAGGCCGCATGTATAAATATTTCACCTATAAGAATACAAGGCGGTACATCGATGTTCTTCCGAAACTTGTGAGTGGTTACAATCGAGCCTATCACCGGAGTATAGAGAGAGCCCCCATTACCGTGACCCAACGCAATGAAGCCCAAGTCCGCCGTGTCTTGTACCCCAGGCAATCGCAGCGAACGCCGAAGGCGGTGTACAAGGTCGGGGACCCTGTACGGATCAGTAAAGTCAAAGGTCAATTTGAGAAAAGTTACTTGCCCAACTGGAGCGATGAGCACTTCCTGATTAAACGGCGCCTACCCCAACAGCAGCGAGTCTATGAACTGGAAGATCTTCAAGGGGAACCGTTGCTAGGGACGTTTTACGAGATGGAATTACAGCCTGTCGTAAAAACACAGCAAGACTACTACACGGTGGAGCAGATTTTGAAAACGGAACGTCGACGTGGCAAACTGTTTCATTTCGTCAAATGGCAAGGCTGGCCCAGTTCCTTCAATTCCTGGGTCGCTGCCAACCAGGTGAAACGACTATAAAGCCAGACACCACTGCCGTCATCCTTCATTCCACGTTCGACCACGGTGCTATGGACAAACAGCAGCTGCCTCTGAACACAGCGTCTCCCAAAACGCGCAAAGCGCAAGTGGGCTTTGTGGTGATAGTGCTAACCCTGCTGAGTGTGTTGTACAGAGGTGTGTTTTACGACGTAGCCTATGTCAGCACGCTACTTAACCAACTGAGAACACCAGCCATCAGTGAAACCAGTCTATAGATAGCACCAGTCAGCTCCGTATCGAGCCCAGTCACCACCACACCCCGTGTACAAGCCACATCGAGCTCCACGTCGAGCTCCACACCAAGCTCAACATCTACACCAAGTACACCCAGTACGTCTGAAAACCCACCGGATTTCATCCCTCACAGTGAACAGACAACGCCGACCGACGTTGTACCCACCACCATCATCACTCGCAGTGAACAGACAACGACGACCGACGTTGTACCCACCACCACCACCACCACTCCAGTTCACTCGTACGAAATTTACAAGAGCGGGTTACCACGACAACGGATACACCTCGAACCATGGACCTTTGGTGGCAGCATCCCTTGACGTGTCTCATCGCAGGACCGACGGGCTCCGGCAAAACGCACTTCGTCCGGAAGCTCCTTCAACACGCCGACAGCATTATCACCCCACCCATTGCCCGAGTCGTGTGGTGTTATGGAGAATGGCAGGCAGCGTATGCAGCAATGCCCCACATCACGTTCATGGAAGGCCTACCCAACCTGGCCGATTTGAAACCGGACACCTTGGCGGTTCTGGATGATCTCATGGCGGAGACGGATGCGCGGGTCACCCAACTCTTTACCAAAGGCAGCCACCATCGACGGCTCAGCATCATCTACATTGTGCAGAATCTGTTCAGTAAAAACAAAGAACATCGGAACATCCTTAAATGCCCATTACCTGGTGGTCTTCAAATACCCTAGTGATACCACTCAACTGCTGCACCTGGCGAGACAGATGTATCCCGACCGCACACCATTTGCGTTGGAAGTCTTTAAAGACGCGACAACCCCTCAGCACAGGTTTATGCTCTTCGACCTCAAGCCGATCACCTTCGACTACGGACCGGCATCTTTCCCGGAGAGACCCACCACGTGTACATGCAAAAATAATGTAAACACACTCACAATGGCCCCCCCAGCTGGAGTGGGTGTGCTTGATGATGGGGATAATAAAAAGAATTAATACCACAGCCTGGTTGACTTTGTCTCTGTTCTCTGAGGTAGATAAAAAGGGCAGAGTTGTGGATTCTGGCATTAGTTGTACATGATGTCTGCGTGAGTACGGAAGCACGCTCCGACGCTCCGTGTATTGAAGACTGCCCCACTCGAGTTGCTCCGAACCATTGTACGCGGTGCGGACCCTGACCTTGTACGCTGTCTGTGCGAGGTCGGGTAAAATCTGTTAAAAGGCAACGTACCACTGACTCCGGCTCAGAAGACCAAGTTGACCAAGCATAAGACAGGTCTCCGAACCCTAGTCCAGAAGCGAGTCTCTCAAACACAAAAGAAGAAGGTGTTACAGAAAGGCGGCTTTCTCGGGGCCATCTTAGCACCGTTGGCCGCTTCCGTGTTGGGTCCAGTATTGGGTGGACTCTTCGGCCGACAATGAACCACATGAAAAAATGGTTCTCGTCGAATCACGGTTCCTTCAAAACCTCCAATCGCCCTACCCTGTCCCACCTACGGTGAAGACCATAAACACCCTCGATGAAGAGATGCAACAGATCTTACAAAGACCGGGGTTAAGCGACAGTGAGAAAGTACAACGGTACGATGAAACGCTTCAACGGTACATGACGTTCATGGACCAATACAAAACCCTCTCTACCCCAGCACCACCACCACCACCACCACGCGACACACCGCCGACCTCAGCTTCGCTCAAACCGCCGCCATTACCAGGGGTACCACCCTCAGACCCACAGTGGGTGGAAGACGAAGTCCTGAAGAGTGTACCTGCATTGTTCAAGTAACAAGCTGGCCTGGTATTACAACGGATGAAACAGAATCCTAACATGACTTGGAATGATAAAGGCGAACTCCTGGTACAGAATCAAGTGGTCCCCGGGACCCACATGACGGATTTAGTGAACGACCTGATGCGTCAACGCAGGTCGCACACGGATCCTCGAGGACGGGAGGTCTACGCCCAAGGCTTGAAAGACATGCATGTACCGCAGGAATTGGTGGGGAACCCCCAGCACTGGGCCCTGATGCAGCGGACCCAGCAATCGCCGACTGGCCCACTACCTTCTTGGGAAGCCGACTGGGAACCGGAGTCACGCCCCAAAATACCACCACAACAGGCACCTTGTTGTCACGCCTTTAAAAAAACCACCCTTGATCAAGATACCCCACATCTCCAGAGCCGTGACACGCAGCAAGTCACCGCGACCAACACCACCGCCCAAGGCCTGGAACACCTATTAAAACCAACAGCAACAGCAGGACAGCTCAGTCGCCATGTTTTTCCTCACCCTACCCAACAACAGTTCGCTGGATGTGTTTCCTAACAGCACCTTGGCTAAGTACGTGACCCAATTACCGCAACCGTTGCATTTACCCGGACGATGGGAATGTGGCCTCGTGGATATCCAATACCCTTACTCGTGCTACAACGTGCGAGCCAATGAAGTGTGGTACGAGGTGACCTACGAAGGCAAAAACACCCGACTCACCGTCCCCGAAGGCCAATACGATACCCCCAAGGAGTTTACGCAGGGGCTGACAAGACTGTTGCATTATAAGGCTCTACGGGAGGTCACAATTACTTCAACACCCATCAAATCCTTTCCTTTCAAGAATCACATGGACTTCAATTACAACGCACACAACGACAAGGCACAGATTCTCTTCACCGCCAGCGTGAGTGTCGCACTGAGTCCTATCCTACAGCAAATGCTGGGTCTCGCTCACCCGACCTACACGGATCCATCCGAGGACCATGGCCAGATGCCGATGGACATGAAGTCGGGTATGTACGGACTCTACGTCTACTCGGACGTGGACGTCAACCACATCGTGGGCGATATCAACACACCTCTGTTACGGGTGGTCCCCATTAAAAGACGTATGGAGATCAAGTCACCCACAGCTTCACCCACATGCTCTACGTACCCGTACGACAAACCGACATCAACACTATCACGGTGGATATAAGAGATGACACGGGACGACCGGTGGCATTCGAACGAGGAAAAGTGGTGCTGACACTTCATTTTCGACAAGCACGTGCTCCCCACTTTGTAAAATTAAAGTCCCTTACGAGTGCGATGCACGCAGCTATATGGACTATTATGCCCAACAGGCCGGGGGGTGGCCTTCTGGTCTTTAGTGATGCACACATGCAACAAGGACATGGGCTGGGGAACATACTCGAGAGTATCGTCAAAACGTTCCTGCCCTTGGTGACGCGTGGAGTGAAAGCGATCGGCAAACCAGCGGTACGCAGTGGACTGCAAGTGGCCGGTGATATCTTGGGGGTTACGGCACCCAAAGAAACCTTGAAACGCCGGGCCCAAGAAGCGGGAGGCGTCTTGGTGGCCAAAGCACAACGCACCGTAGGGAATAAAAGACCTGCTCCACCGAGACCACGCACCAGTCGACGTCCGACCCAGCGACGACGCACATCGAAGACCCAGGATATCTTTTATTAAACATGTCCTTAATCCACGCAGAGTCCTGCCCCTCCACCAACAGTGCATTTGATTTGTGAACCGTCCCGCCCACACAGACCAGTGCCGAACAAGGATTATGGGTGGAGCATCTCCCGCTCTCCAGCATCAACGAAACAGGGCCCATCGAGTTCACCATCAGTAACGCGGATACGGCCTATGTGGATTTAGCCCATACATACTTGTATGTGAAAGCCAAGGTCCTCAATGGGGATGGCTCCAGAATCATCCAAGCTGCAACGGTGGGCCCGACGAATCTCTGGCTGCACTCGATGTTCCAACAGCTGGCTATTTTTCTCAGCGACAAACTCATCTCATCAGTGACTCGACCAACACGTACCCCTATCGAGCCTACATCGAGACGCTGTTGTCGTATGGACGAGAGGCTAAAGAATCTCAGCTGACAGCCGCTTTATTCTGCCAAGACACAGCCGAGCACATGGACACGGTGGACAATGAAGGATATAACAAACGGAAGGTTTTCACTGCAAACGGCGCCTCGGTGGATCTCATGGGTCGACTGCACGCAGACATTTTCATGCAAGACCGGTACCTCTTGAACAAGATCCCCATCAACATCCGACTGATACGGGCGCCTCCGACCTTCGCCGTGATGGCCACTAACGTAGAGGGGCATGCAGCTGACTATAAGATTGTCATCCAAGACGCAGTCCTGTATGTCCGAAAAGTTAAACCGAATCCAGCCGTTCAATTGGGACACCTCAAAGCCTTGGAAACCAGCCCAGTGCCCTATCCGACGTGTACAAACCAAAGTGTTCTCTGTGCCTGCTGGAAATATGAGCGCCAACAAAGAAAACCTGTTCCTGGGGGAACTACCCAGGCGATTGATCCTGGCCTGTGTGGAAAATACCAGTTTCAGCGGAGCCTACCCAGAGAATCCGTTTGACTTTGAAAATTTCGGCATTAATTTTGTGGCCCTGCATGTGGTCGGACAACAGGTCCCAGTCACGGCCTGAACACCGAACTTTGGGCGCAGGAATTTCATTCGAGCCTATCAGAGCCTGTTTACATCCACCGGCCAAATCAACCAGGACGAAGGGAATATGATCAGTCGGGAGGACTACGCGAACGGATACACGTTGTTCTGTTTCGATCTGACCCCCACCTTAGAGAACGACCATCAGCTGGCCCTGGGCAAGCAAGGCAATTTACGGTTGGAAATCCACTTTGCACGAGCCCTCGAAACCACCGTCAATGTGATCCGCTACGCCGAGTTTGACAACATCATTCAAGTGGACAAGGCGCGTATCGTCCTGTGTGACTTTGCCACCTAACATGGATACAGACCAGATGACCACCGTGCTGGAGAATGACCCAGGGACACGTATGGTCTTTAAAGGGGTGTTCGCCCGAAATGTGTTCCCATTAGACCGTATGTATCCTGCTGCTTACGTTCTCAACACGGACCCGATGGATCGGCCCGGTGAACATTGGGTGGGCGTGTACTTGACAGAACAGCAGGGCAAATACTTTGACCCGTACGGCCTGCCACCCCTCCATCCCGATTTAACAGACTTCATGGATCAAGGCACAGAGACGTGGTGTTGGAACAGTCAAACGTTGCAAAGCCTGACCAGTAGCGTGTGCGGACAATATTGCTTGTTTTACCTGCACCATCGAAGCCGGGAAAGAACCTTATTTACCATCGTACAGATGTTTGACGAGTACCTCAAGGCCGAGGACCGCGATGTACTCGTATATGAATGGGCCGCCCATCATTTCAATGTAAAAGCCCCGTTCTGGGCTTAAGTTCTTTCACGAAAAGCCCCCTGTTCTGGGCTTAAGTTCTTTCAATGTACAAGCCCCATGTTCTGGGCTTAAGTTCTATCGATTTCAATGTACAAGCCCCCTGTTCTGGGCTTCAGTTTTCACTTGGTTGTTCTCACGTTGTTGTTGTTTCTGAATTAAAAAAAAGAGATCTCACCAAAAAACCCTCTCTTGTGTGTATTCTATATGAGCATAATGCATCAAGGCTATAACAGACATGTGGGATTCGGTGAAACTGGCCTTGAACACCGTATTAGCCAATCAGTGGCTTAGGATGGGACCAAATGTAACCCATCAATGTCCAGAAAACAATGCAAGAGCACTGCAGTAAAATAGAGAGCCAATGAAATCAGCCCACAGACCAAGCGCATATTTTGGTCTAGGTTAAGAGCGGGCACTCCAGCATTTGACGAGGAGGTACAAGTGACAAGAGCCACAGGTGGAGTGAAGTAAGGTTCGAGGTGCGGGAAGACGTGACCGAATCCCCACATGTCACCACGAAGACGGCGAGTGGAGACTCGTCCAACACCTATAGATTAAGTTTATTACTATAAGTTAGATGGTGTCATGTATTTTTTCGTGCCATACGGTTCTGGGAGAAACTGAGGGTCCCCACTGGCCATTTAACATGGGCATAGTGCGGTCGATATTGCGGGGGACCCTGTGTATTCCATGGGTGCATCGGGAGAGCGGATAAAGTCTATATATTGGCCAGGAGAGGGCCGAACCTTGCCGGAAGGGAGATCTGTGACCTTTTGACCTGGATGTGACCTTTGACCTTTTGACCCGACATTCTCCCGCGCACTTCCGGATAACCCGCGCGCGCGTGCGACCGGATAACCCGCCCGCGCACTCGGCCGGATAACCCGCGCGCGCACTCGGCCGGATAACCCCCCCGCGCGCGCGCGCGGCCGAATAACCCGAGAGCGCTGCGGCCAGGGCGGTCCGGGAAAAACCCGGATGTTGACGAGGTCCGGATGTTGAAAAGCTTCCGGATGTTGAAGAGGTCCCGGATGTTCTAGTACATGCATTTCATACGTCTAAGGAAAAAATTAGAACTCTTTTGTGTTCGGAGGTCATTCTGAAAACCGGAAGTGACCACACACCACCCACCAA